>CM051274.1:43422465-43592465 GCA_027921565.1 Artemia sinica
GCAAACTTTCTGAAAATGCCTTCAAAATTCTTTCACCTATAAATGGTATTATTGCCCTGATTTTTACTCGGCACGGTCAAGATAAAGGACAAGCTGTCGCCTTTTTCATATAAACTTACTTCCGGCTTCCGAACGTCACACAAAAATCTCAATCAAAAGTTAACAAAATGAAACCTTTCGATTGTTGATGGTCTGAAATCAAAACTAAAAGCCAAGTTGTCAAACACCCGGGGTACATTCCTTCAGTTTGAAAATTTTCATCACGGGAAAGAAGCTGAGAGAAACTTAAGTAAGTAAAAATTTAATCTTAGGTGATATAGCTCAATTATACATATATATATATATATATATAGGTACATATAGGTACTTATGCATTATATATATATATATATATATATATATATATATACATATACATATATATATATATATATATATATATATATATATATATATATATATATATATATATATATATATATATATATATATATATATATATATATATATATATATATATATATATATATATATATATATATATATATATATATATATATATTTATGTATAGGTAAATTTTTTCGCAAATCATATTATTGACTTATGAATAAAGTAAACATACCACTCGATGCCTTTTTTTATGTTCTTTCCAAATATAATAATTATTTTTGTTGGAAATGAATCTTACCCCCACCCCTATATATACTAATTCAGGGCATATATTTGCACATTAGGGAGTGGGGGGGTGGGGGTTAAGTTTAAACTTACCTCCCATTTACATCAGAAATACAATTTACACCCCCCCCCCTTAATGTGCAAATATATACCCTGAATTAGAATAGGGGTGGGGGTAAAATTCATATCCGACAAAAGTGATTCTTCTATTTGGAAAAAGCATAAAAAAAAGAATCGAGTGATATGTTTACGTTATTCGTATGCCAATAATATGAACTGCGAAAAAATTACCGACGGGTCTCCATGTCTGGTTTCCTTATACAGTATATAACGGTGGGTACCGCATAATGCATAAGTACTTATATATATACATATAGCAGTAATATATATAGTAAACATAAATACTATATATATTTACTTAGTTTATAATACTATAAAGTAATACATATATAATATAAGCCTAAAATTGAGGCTATTGAAGAGGAGATATGTTAATAAGACAGTTCCTATTTTTATAATATGCAAAAATTGTAGTTATCAAACTTTGAAATCGGTTTCGCTATACTTACCTCCCAGCCCCTCTAATATGCAGACGTATAGATAGACGAATTGTATTATTCCCATATGTTTCCTCGTTTGTTGCTTTCGTCAGCATTTATTTGATTTACGGTTATACTAGTTGAAAAAAGAGTGATGCATGGCAAAATGCATAGAAAATAATTAATTTTTACTATATTTTTTCCACATTAAGGAGGGAAAGCATAGTGGAATCAATAGTGCAATAGTTCATAGTGCTTCAAAGTACAAGAGTGGCTTTTAACCTTTGGGTATATCTTTCAGGTGCCTGACTCAGCACCCGAACAATCCATTGCCGTCGCTTTGGGTCCTTCGAAGGACGTGGTGGTCAGTCAGACCGAGCTAGTAGAAAACGAGACGACTCAAAGAGACACTGCGCCTGTCACTGCTCAAGAGGCACAATCTGGACGAGATACGACTCGAGATGAAGAGCACTATCGTTCAAGTGGTCCTACTGATATTTCTTCATCCTCCCACGACCATCCATGTCAACCACAGCTGCTACGGTATCCTGCACAGGTTTCAGCAAACGGCAAGCTAAGACGGTCATTTAATATTTCGTATTATGGAAAGCATCCTTGGCTTGAGTACTCAGTTAAGGAAAATTCGGTTTTCTGTTTCTGCTGCAGACACTTCGGCGGCACGTCAACCCTTCGCGGACAGAGATACGGGGCGAGGCCTTTCATCGAGACCGGCGTTAGAAGACGGAAGGACATCTCAAGCGTTCTAGAACAGCATGCGAAAAGTGACCGCCACAGGAACAGTGCAGTTTTGTGGACGAAGTTCAAAGCTATACAAGCCAAGGAGATGCAACCCATCGCATCTGTTTTGTGAACGGACAGGAATAAGGAGATGAATGAAAACAGAGAACACGTAAAGGCTTTACTGAAAGTAACGGCCCTACTGGGGCGACTGGGTACAGCCTTTCGCGGCCACGATGAGACTGAATCTTCGGCAAACAAAGGACATTTCGTCGAAACTTGCAATCTTCTCGCCGAGTATTCTCCCACACTTTTCAACAAGCTACAAAGACGATACGGCCACTATACGTCCCACGAATACCAGAACAATCTAATTTCAGTTATCGGATCTAGGCTTCGGTCTACAATAGTGCAAGAAGTTAATCGTGCCAAATACTTTGCTGTTCTTGTCGACGAGACAAAAGATAATTTCGAAGAAAGAACAGCTCGCCATTCTTCTGAGGTACTTCGACGAGGGAAAAGTACGAGAAAGACCAATAGGATGCTACCATATGAAAAGCCTGGATGCTGAGAGTTTAGCCAGCTTCATTCACGACACAGTGGCGAAACTTGGTCTCGACTGGAACTATTGTGTTGCTCAGTGCTACGACGGAACAAGCGTGATGAGCGGCCCTTCTCTGGTGTTCAAGCGCGACTGAGAGCGAAAGCGCCACAAGCAATATACATTCATTGCCATGCGCATAGACTAAATTTGGTCATTGCAAACTGCGTTTGAAGGTGATGGGACTGTTGGCTCATTTTTTTTCGTTAGTCCAAAATCTGTACACGTTCATTTCCAACAGCAACACCAGACATCAGCTTTTTGTCGAGTCCCAAAAGGCTACTCAACTGCCAGTCCTGGAATTAGAAAGGAGTGCTGCGACAAGATGGTCATACTGGTATCGATCAATATCGAAGATAAGACTTCGATATGAATGTGTTCTGGCTGTACTGTCTGCAGTCAGCGAGGGAGCTGATAGTGAAGCTCGAGCAGAAGCAGCTGGGCTCCAGAGAAAAATGGAATCTTTCACAGTTATGTTCCAGTTGCTCTATATGGAAGCAATTCTGAGAACGACAAACTCCTTTCTGAGCAGCTTCAGGCAGTTGATCTGGTAATATCTAGGTCCCGCACCTTGATTCAAGCAACAAGGAAGGAAATAGCTGAACTGCGCTCTGACACTTCATTTGCATCGCTTTTGGAGAAGGCAAAAGAGTTTGCTGAAGGTCTTGAAATTGAAGTACCTGACGTGAATGGACCCGCGACCGGATGCTCCTCTGTGGGTCAGAAGAGACGACCTAGAAGAACCTAAAAAATTATCAGACACCTGAAAGAATTCATGACCACTTCGAAGTTAGGAAAAAACTTTGTTGAATCCGGCAATAGAGCTCCAACTCTAGCGGAAGAACTGAAAAGAGAATACCTGGAGACTGTAGATCGTATGATTGCGGAATTCGACAGACAGTTTACAGATAACCTTCCAGTGCTCAGTACACTCGAAGCTCTGGACCCCAGCTCTACAAGTTCATGGATGCAGGGCTCCTCAAGCAATTCTCTGAACTTTATTATGAAATGGACATTGACCAGATTCTTCTTGAGGCCCAAGCTGGTATTGCCAAGCGGTTTTTGCTCGAGGAGGAGGCAAAGCCGAAGAACTTCATGGACGTCATCGATAATATCGAGACACTTCCAGTGGCCTATTCAGAAATTATCAAAGTTCTTCATATTGCTGCCACACTTCCTGTCACGACAGCCAGCAACGAACGCTTGTTTTCTGGGCTGGAAATAATGAAGAACTATCTGCGCTCGACCACAGGAGACGATCGTTTTAGTCACCTGCTTTTGATCTTTGTAGAGAAGGATTTAGTTAAAAAATTGGATTTCGACCAGCTTGTTGACGACTTTGCGAAGATGAAACCACGACGGTTCCCCTTGTTGCCTTGAGTGTTCACTGATCTGTTTCAAAATTTTGTTGTATTTTTTGATTTTGTAAATATACTTGATTGAGCAAAGTTTTGCATCGTCATAGCCGGAGCGTGACTCCGACTTGGACTAAAGTATTTACTGTAAGCAGCGAGCTGAAGAATTCGGTTACAGAATATACTTTAGTCAAAGCGTGAGTTTCTACAGAGGTTCGGCCTTCGTCAAGTTATAGGTTCGGAAAAGTGGAAGATTCCCAAACGGCTGTTTTTTTAACATCGCACATACCGTTTCCGCTTTCTTCAGATATCTGGCCTTTTCCGAACCTATGGCATAAGAGCGAAAGAAGGAAAGGCAAAGCAATTGAGACAATTTCCTTAATTTTTACGGTAACTCCCACGGAAGGCAGTTTTTTTTTTCGGATAAAGCTAGAGGCAATTTTTTTTTTATACAAGCCTGCTTCGGGGCCCATGTCGATTGCTTGCCCACCCTAAGGTTTGGCTGAAATGGTGCCTCTGATTTGTACAGTGCACACATACAGATTTTGAAAAGTTACAACTTCTATACAAACAACTTCTATACAAACCTTACAACTACTAACCAGGTCTTCCCAAAATAGAATGAGAAGATGTCGAAAGGACGGACTCAAGGAGAATTGGAACTTCGTGGGAGGGGGTAGGAAGTGAAGCTAAGATCGGGTGCAGCTGTACCATCCCCAGGTAACTTGGACATAGAATGAGCTACTAGTACTAGTAGTAGCAAATATGCAATGTCGCCATCTAATCTTCAATTGTCTTTAACAGTAAAACGGTTTACCGGCACCCTCAAAAACTAACGAAAAATTTGCGCTTGGCTACGAAAAATTTAGCGTCTTGGTATTAGATAGTAAACAGAGGAGACACTACCGGTGTAAAGGCAGCACATACGACCAGTTATGTGACCTTATATTTATTTTATTAGGCTGTCGAATTTACATTTAAGGATATTTTTGAAACAAAAGAAAAAGTCACGAAGAAGTTCGTAATACATACCTCAATGGCCAGTTTTACGGCAGCCACTTTCCTGGCATAAAAGTCATAAACGAACTTCGCCATCGCTGGCATATCCGGCATTACTAGTGTGGGCCTTGGAAAAGGTGCTTCAAGAGGTCGCATTGTCGGATAGGTCTCATCTGGGAATATATGCAACACGGTTGGCCTCTCTAACAACTAAACAGAAAAAAAAAATTATGAAACCGGGATTTAGGGAGTGGGTTTCCTTTTCTTTCTTTGACATAATTTTGGGAATTTAATACTATGTGTTTTGTTTTACAGTATACAGATGGCTACAAAAGCCAAAAGGCTTATTGACAAATTCTCGATTTGTCAATAAGTATTCTCACCCTCTCTCTCTAAAAATAATAAATAATAAAGTAATAAAATAAAAGTAAATAATAATAAAAGTAATAAAGGTTGTGAATACTGAGGGTGCACTTAATGCTTGGTACTTAAAACAAGGATTATAAGTTTTAAACTTGACAGTACGACACTGCTCATTACTACGCTTTCAAAACGGGGTTTTAAGACGTATTTCATTGCATTCTTCAAGACAGAGCCATCTAAAAATAATTTTCCTCATTTTGTCTGCTGCTACTTTCTTAATAGTCTATACATCATAGAACTTTTCACTTCTATCTTGCGAAGCACACAAGATTATTCATATATTGTTGGCAATACTGCTCGCTGATTTGAACAATTAAGCGATCAAATATTATTTCATATTTTTACTTTATTTGCCACCGTAGTATAAGAATATAAAAATTTTGCAGAATCTTAATGCTCAAGATTAATGCTCTTGTTTGCGAAGCAAATAAAATTATTAATATACTGTTGGCAATACTGCTCGCTGATTTGAACAATTAATCGATCAAATATTATTCCATATTTTTAATTTATTTGCCACCGTAGTATAAGAATATAAAAATTTTGCAGAATTTTAATGATCATGATTAATGCTCTTGTTTGCGAAGCAAATAAAATTATTAATATACTGTTGGCAATACTGCTCGCTGATTTGAACAATTAAGCGATCAAATATTATTTCATATTTTTACTTTATTTGCCACCGTAGTATAAGAATATAAAAATTTTGCAGAATCTTAATGCTCAAGATTAATGCTCTTGTTTGCGAAGCAAATAAAATTATTAATATACTGTTGGCAATACTGCTCGCTGATTTGAACAATTAATCGATCAAATATTATTCCATATTTTTACTTTATTTGCCACCGAAGTATAAGAATATAAAAATTTTGCAGAATCTTAATGCTCAAGATTAATGCTCCTGTTTGCGAAGCAAATAAAATTATTAATATACTGTTGGCAATACTGCTCGCTGATTTGAACAATTAATCGATCAAATATTATTCCATATTTTTACTTTATTTGCCACCGTAGTACAAGAATATAAAAATTTTGCAGAATCTTAATGCTCAAGATTAATGCTCTTGTTTGCGAAGCAAATAAAATTATTAATATACTGTTGGCAATACCGCTCGCTGATTTGAACAATTAATCGATCAAATATTATTCCAGATTTTTACTTTATTTGCCACCGTAGTATAAGAATATAAAAATTTTTGCAGAATCTTAATGCTCAAGATTAATGCTCCTGTTTGCGAAGCAAATAAAATTATTAATATACTGTTGGCAATACTGCTCTCTGATTTGAACAATTAATCGATCAAATATTATTCCATATTTTTTACTTTATTTGCCACCGTAGTATAAGAATATAAAAATTTTGCAGAATCTTAATGCTCAAGATTAATGCTCCTGTTTGCGAAGCAAATAAAATTATTAATATACTGTTGGCAATACTGCTCGCTGATTTGAACAATTAATCGATCAAATATTATTCCATATTTTTACTTTATTTGCCACCGTAGTATAAGAATATAAAAATTTTGCAGAATCTTAATGCTCAAGATTAATGCTCTTGTTTGCGAAGCAAATAAAATTATTAATATGCTGTTGGCAATACTGCTCGCTGATTTGAACAATTAATCGATCAAATATTATTCCATATTTTTACTTTATTTGCCACCGTAGCATAAGAATATAAAAATTTTGCAGAATCTTAATGCTCAAGATTAATGCTCCTGTTTGCGAAGCAAATAAAATTATTAATATACTGTTGGCAATACTGCTCGCTGATTTGAACAATTAATCGATCAAATATTATTTCATATTTTTACTTTATTTGCCACCGTAGCATAAGAATATAAAAATTTTGCAGAATCTTAATGCTCAAGATTAATGCTCCTGTTTGCGAAGCAAATAAAATTATTAATATACTGTTGGCAATACTGCTCGCTGATTTGAACAATTAATCGATCAAATATTATTCCATATTTTTTACTTTATTTGCCACCGTAGTATAAGAATATAAAAATTTTGCAGAATCTTAATGCTCAAGATTAATGCTCTTGTTTGCGAAGCAAATAAAATTATTAATATACTGTTGGCAATACTGCTCGCTGATTTGAACAATTAATCGATCAAATATTATTCCATATTTTTACTTTATTTGCCACCGTAGTATAAGAATATAAAAATTTTGCAGAATCTTAATGCTCAAGATTAATGCTCCTGTTTGCGAAGCAAATAAAATTATTAATATACTGTTGGCAATACTGCTCGCTGATTTGAACAATTAATCGATCAAATATTATTCCATATTTTTACTTTATTTGCCACCGTAGCATAAGAAAATAAAAATTTTGCAGAATCTTAATGCTCAAGATTAATGCTCTTGTTTGCGAAGCAAATAAAATTATTAATATACTGTTGGCAATACTGCTCGCTGATTTGAACAATTAATCGATCAAATATTATTCCATATTTTTGCTTTATTTGCCACCGTAGCATAAGAATATAAAAACTTTGCAGAATCTTAATGCTCAAGATTAATGCTCCTGTTTGCGAAGCAAATAAAATTATTAATATACTGTTGGCAATACTGCTCGCTGATTTGAACAATTAATCGATCAAATATTATTTCATATTTTTACTTTATTTGCCACCGTAGCATAAGAATATAAAAATTTTGCAGAATCTTAATGCTCAAGATTAATGCTCCTGTTTGCGAAGCAAATAAAATTATTAATATACTGTTGGCAATACTGCTCGCTGATTTGAACAATTAATCGATCAAATATTATTCCATATTTTTTACTTTATTTGCCACCGTAGTATAAGAATATAAAAATTTTGTAGAATCTTAATGCTCAAGATTAATGCTCTTGTTTGCGAAGCAAATAAAATTATTAATATACTGTTGGCAATACTGCTCGCTGATTTGAACAATTAATCGATCAAATATTATTCCATATTTTTTACTTTATTTGCCACCGTAGCATAAGAATATAAAAATTTTGCAGAATCTTAATGCTCAAGATTAATGCTCCTGTTTGCGAAGCAAATAAAATTATTAATATACTGTTGGCAATACTGCTCGCTGATTTGAACAATTAATCGATCAAATATTATTTCATATTTTTTACTTTATTTGCCACCGTAGCATAAGAATATAAAAATTTTGCAGAATCTTAATGCTCATGATTAATGCTCTTGTTTGCGAAGCAAATAAAATTATTAATATACTGTTGGCAATACTGCTCGCTGATTTGAACAATTAATCGATCAAATATTATTTCATATTTTTACTTTATTTGCCACCGTAGTATAAGAATATAAAAATTTTGCAGAATTTTAATGATCATGATTAATGCTCTTGTTTGCGAAGCAAATAAAATTATTAATATACTGTTGGCAATACTGCTCGCTGATTTGAACAATTAAGCGATCAAATATTATTTCATATTTTTACTTTATTTGCCACCGTAGTATAAGAATATAAAAAATTTTGCAGAATCTTAATGCTCAAGATTATGCTCTTGTTTGCGAAGCAAATAAAATTATTAATATACTGTTGGCAATACTGCTCCCTGATTTGAAAATTAATCGATCAAATATTATTCCATATTTTTACTTTATTTGCCACCGTAGTATAAGAATATAAAAATTTTGCAGAATCTTAATGCTCAAGATTAATGCTCCTGTTTGCGAAGCAAATAAAATTATTAATATACTGTTGGCAATACTGCTCGCTGATTTGAACAATTAATCGATCAAATATTATTTTATATTTTTACTTTATTTGCCACCGTAGCATAAGAATATAAAAATTTTGCAGAATCTTAATGCTCAAGATTAATGCTCCTGTTTGCGAAGCAAATAAAATTATTAATATACTGTTGGCAATACTGCTCGCTGATTTGAACAATTAATCGATCAAATATTATTCCATATTTTTACTTTATTTGCCACCGTAGCATAAGAATATAAAAATTTTGCAGAATCTTAATGCTCAAGATTAATGCTCCTGTTTGCGAAGCAAATAAAATTATTAATATACTGTTGGCAATACTGCTCGCTGATTTGAACAATTAATCGATCAAATATTATTTCATATTTTTACTTTATTTGCCACCGTAGCATAAGAATATAAAAATTTTGCAGAATCTTAATGCTCATGATTAATGCTCTTGTTTGCGAAGCAAATAAAATTATTAATATACTGTTGGCAATACTGCTCGCTGATTTGAACAATTAATCGATCAATATTATTTCATATTTTTACTTTATTTGCCACCGTAGTATAAGAATATAAAAATTTTGCAGAATTTTAATGATCATGATTAATGCTCTTGTTTGCGAAGCAAATAAAATTATTAATATACTGTTGGCAATACTGCTCGCTGATTTGAACAATTAAGCGATCAAATATTATTTCATATTTTTTACTTTATTTGCCACCGTAGTATAAGAATATAAAAATTTTGCAGAATCTTAATGCTCAAGATTAATGCTCTTGTTTGCGAAGCAAATAAAATTATTAATATACTGTTGGCAATACTGCTCCCTGATTTGAACAATTAATCGATCAAATATTATTCCATATTTTTACTTTATTTGCCACCGTAGTATAAGAATATAAAAATTTTGCAGAATCTTAATGCTCAAGATTAATGCTCCTGTTTGCGAAGCAAATAAAATTATTAATATACTGTTGGCAATACTGCTCGCTGATTTGAACAATTAATCGATCAAATATTATTCCATATTTTTACTTTATTTGCCACCGTAGTATAAGAATATAAAAATTTTGCAGAATCTTAATGCTCAAGATTAATGCTCTTGTTTGCGAAGCAAATAAAATTATTAATATACTGTTGGCAATACTGCTCGCTGATTTGAACAATTAATCGATCAAATATTATTCCATTTTTTACTTTATTTGCCACCGTAGTATAAGAATATAAAAATTTTGCAGAATCTTAATGCTCAAGATTAATGCTCCTGTTTGCGAAGCAAATAAAATTATTAATATACTGTTGGCAATACTGCTCGCTGATTTGAACAATTAATCGATCAAATATTATTCCATATTTTTACTTTATTTGCCACCGTAGTATAAGAATATAAAAATTTTGCAGAATCTTAATGCTCAAGATTATGCTCCTGTTTGCGAAGCAAATAAAATTATTAATATACTGTTGGCAATACTGCTCGCTGATTTAACAATTAATCGATCAAATATTATTCCATATTTTTACTTTATTTGCCACCGTATAGTATAAGAATATAAAAATTTTGCAGAATCTTAATGCTCAAGATTAATGCTCTTGTTTGCGAAGCAAATAAAATTATTAATATACTGTTGGCAATACTGCTCGCTGATTTGAACAATTAATCGATCAAATATTATTCCATATTTTTACTTTATTTGCCACCGTAGCATAAGAATATAAAAATTTTGCAGAATCTTAATGCTCAAGATTAATGCTCCTGTTTGCGAAGCAAATAAAATTATTAATATACTGTTGGCAATACTGCTCGCTGATTTGAACAATTAATCGATCAAATATTATTCCATATTTTTACTTTATTTGCCACCGTAGTATAAGAATATAAAAATTTTGCAGAATCTTAATGCTCAAGATTAATGCTCCTGTTTGCGAAGCAAATAAAATTATTAATATACTGTTGGCAATACTGCTCGCTGATTTGAACAATTAATCGATCAAATATTATTCCATATTTTTACTTTATTTGCCACCGTAGTATAAGAATATAAAAATTTTGCAGAATCTTAATGCTCAAGATTAATGCTCTTGTTTGCGAAGCAATTAAAATTATTAAAATACTGTTGGCAATACTGCTCGCTGATTTGAACAATTAATCGATCAAATATTATTCCATATTTTTACTTTATTTGCCACCGTAGCATAAGAATATAAAAATTTTTTGCAGAATCTTAATGCTCAAGATTAATGCTCCTGTTTGCGAAGCAAATAAAATTATTAATATACTGTTGGCAATACTGCTCGCTGATTTGAACAATTAATCGATCAAATATTATTTCATATTTTTACTTTATTTGCCACCGTAGCATAAGAATATAAAAATTTTGCAGAATCTTAATGCTCAAGATTAATGCTCCTATTTGCGAAGCAAATAAAATTATTAATATACTGTTGGCAATACTGCTCGCTGATTTGAACAATTAATCGATCAAATATTATTCCATATTTTTACTTTATTTGCCACCGTAGTATAAGAATATAAAAATTTTGCAGAATCTTAATGCTCAAGATTAATGCTCTTGTTTGCGAAGCAAATAAAATTATTAATATACTGTTGGCAATACTGCTCGCTGATTTGAACAATTAATCGATCAAATATTATTCCATATTTTTACTTTATTTGCCACCGTAGCATAAGAATATAAAAATTTTGCAGAATCTTAATGCTCAAGATTAATGCTCCTGTTTGCGAAGCAAATAAAATTATTAATATACTGTTGGCAATACTGCTCGCTGATTTGAACAATTAATCGATCAAATATTATTTCATATTTTTACTTTATTTGCCACCGTAGCATAAGAATATAAAAATTTTGCAGAATCTTAATGCTCATGATTAATGCTCTTGTTTGCGAAGCAAACAAAATTATTAATATACTGTTGGCAATACTGCTCGCTGATTTGAACAATTAATCGATCAAATATTATTTCATATTTTTACTTTATTTGCCACCGTAGTATAAGAATATAAAAATTTTGCAGAATCTTAATGCTCAAGATTAATGCTCTTGTTTGCGAAGCAAATAAAATTATTAATATACTGTTGGCAATACTGCTCGCTGATTTGAACAATTAAGCGATCAAATATTATTTCATATTTTTACTTTATTTGCCACCGTAGTATAAGAATATAAAAATTTTTTGCAGAATCTTAATGCTCATGATTAATGCTCTTGTTTGCGAAGCAAATAAAATTATTAATATACTGTTGGCAATACTGCTCACTGATTTGAACAATTAATCGATCAAATATTATTTCATATTTTTAATTTATTTGCCACCGTAGTATAAGAATATTAAAATTTTGCAGAATTTTAATGATCATGATTAATGCTCTTGTTTGCGAAGCAAATAAAATTATTAATATACTGTTGGCAATACTGCTCGCTGATTTGAACAATTAATCGATCAAATTTACTTTATTTGCCACCGTAGTATAAGAATATTAAAATTTTGCAGAATTTTAATGATCATGATTAATGCTCTTGTTTGCGAAGCAAATAAAATTATTAATATACTGTTGGCAATACTGCTCGCTGATTTGAACAATTAATCGATCAAATTTACTTTATTTGCCACCGTAGTATAAGAATATTAAAATTTTGCAGAATTTTAATGATCATGATTAATGCTCTTGTTTGCGAAGCAAATAAAATTATTAATATACTATTGGCAATAATGCTCGCTGATTTGAACAATTAAGCGATCAAATATTATTTCATATTTTTTACTTTATTTGCCACCGTAGTATAAGAATAATAAAAATTTTGCAGAATCTTAATGCTCAAGATTAATGCTCTTGTTTGCGAAGCAAATAAAATTATTAATATACTGTTGGCAATACTGCTCGCTGATTTGAACAATTAATCGATCAAATATTATTCCATATTTTTACTTTATTTGCCACCGTAGCATAAGAATATAAAAATTTTGCAGAATCTTAATGCTCAAGATTAATGCTCTTGTTTGCGAAGCAATTAAAATTATTAAAATACTGTTGGCAATACTGCTCGCTGATTTGAATAATTAATCGATCAAATATTATTCCATATTTTTACTTTATTTGCCACCGTAGCATAAGAATATAAAAAATTTTGCAGAATCTTAATGCTCAAGATTAATGCTCCTGTTTGCGAAGCAAATAAAATTATTAATATACTGTTGGCAATACTGCTCGCTGATTTGAACAATTAATCAATCAAATATTATTTCATATTTTTACTTTATTTGCCACCGTAGCATAAGAATATAAAAAATTTTGCAGAATCTTAATGCTCAAGATTAATGCTCCTGTTTTGCGAAGCAAAAAAAATTATTAATATACTGTTGGCAATACTGCTCGCTGATTTGAACAATTAATCGATCAAATATTATTCCATATTTTTACTTTATTTGCCACCGTAGTATAAGAATATAAAAATTTTGCAGAATCTTAATGCTCAAGATTAATGCTCTTGTTTGCGAAGCAAATAAAATTATTAATATACTGTTGGCAATACTGCTCGCTGATTTGAACAATTAATCGATCAAATATTATTCCATATTTTTACTTTATTTGCCACCGTAGCATAAGAATATAAAAATTTTGCAGAATCTTAATGCTCAAGATTAATGCTCCTGTTTGCGAAGCAAATAAAATTATTAATATACTGTTGGCAATACTGCTCGCTGATTTGAACATTAATCGATCAAATATTATTTCATATTTTTACTTTATTTGCCACCGTAGCATAAGAATATAAAAATTTTGCAGAATCTTAATGCTCATGATTAATGCTCTTGTTTGCGAAGCAAATAAAATTATTAATATACTGTTGGCAATACTGCTCGCTGATTTGAACAATTAATCGATCAAATATTATTTCATATTTTTACTTTATTTGCGACCGTAGTATAAGAATATAAAAATTTTGCAGAATCTTAATGCTCAAGATTAATGCTCTTGTTTGCGAAGCAAATAAAATTATTAATATACTGTTGGCAATACTGCTCGCTGATTTGAACAATTAAGCGATCAAATATTATTTCATATTTTTACTTTATTTGCCACCGTAGTATAAGAATATTAAAATTTTGCAGAATTTTAATGATCATGATTAATGCTCTTGTTTGCGAAGCAAATAAAATTATTAATATACTGTTGGCAATACTGCTCGCTGATTTGAACAATTAATCGATCAAATTTACTTTATTTGCCACCGTAGTATAAGAATATTAAAATTTTGCAGAATTTTAATGATCATGATTAATGCTCTTGTTTGCGAAGCAAATAAAAATTATTAATATACTGTTGGCAATACTGCTCGCTGATTTGAACAATTAATCGATCAAATTTACTTTATTTGCCACCGTAGTATAAGAATATTAAAATTTTGCAGAATTTTAATGATCATGATTAATGCTCTTGTTTGCGAAGCAAATAAAATTATTAATATACTATTGGCAATAATACTCGCTGATTTGAACAATTAAGCGATCAAATATTATTCATATTTTTACTTTATTTGCCACCGTAGTATAAGAATATAAAAATTTTGCAGAATCTTAATGCTCAAGATTAATGCTCTTGTTTGCGAAGCAAATAAAATTATTAATATACTGTTGGCAATACTGCTCGCTGATTTGAACAATTAATCGATCAAATATTATTCCATATTTTTACTTTATTTGCCACCGTAGCATAAGAATATAAAAATTTTGCAGAATCTTAATGCTCAAGATTAATGCTCCTGTTTGCGAAGCAAATAAAATTATTAATATACTGTTGGCAATACTGCTCGCTGATTTGAACAATTAATCGATCAAATATTATTTCATATTTTTACTTTATTTGCCACCGTAGCATAAGAATATAAAAATTTTGCAGAATCTTAATGCTCATGATTAATGCTCTTGTTTGCGAAGCAAATAAAATTATTAATATACTGTTGGCAATACTGCTCGCTGATTTGAACAATTAATCGATCAAATATTATTTCATATTTTTACTTTATTTGCCACCGTAGTATAAGAATATAAAAATTTTGCAGAATCTTAATGCTCAAGATTAATGCTCTTGTTTGCGAAGCAAATAAAATTATTAATATACTGTTGGCAATACTGCTCGCTGATTTGAACAATTAAGCGATCAAATATTATTTCATATTTTTACTTTATTTGCCACCGTAGTATAAGAATATAAAATTTTGCAGAATCTTAATGCTCATGATTAATGCTCTTGTTTGCGAAGCAAATAAAATTATTAATATACTGTTGGCAATACTGCTCGCTGATTTGAACAATTAATCGATCAAATATTATTCCATATTTTTAATTTATTTGCCACCGTAGTATAAGAATATTAAAATTTTGCAGAATTTAATGATCATGATTAATGCTCTTGTTTGCGAAGCAAATAAAATTATTAATATACTGTTGGCAATACTGCTCGCTGATTTGAACAATTAATCGATCAAATATTATTCCATATTTTTAATTTATTTGCCACCGTAGTATAAGAATATTAAAATTTTTCAGAATTTTAATGATCATGATTAATGCTCTTGTTTGCGAAGCAAATAAAATTATTAATATACTGTTGGCAATACTGCTCGCTGATTTGAACAATTAATCGATCAAGTTTACTTTATTTGCCACCGTAGTATAAGCCACCGTAGTTTATTTGCCACCGTAGAATTTAATGATCAAGATATATATGCAAAACAGACCATACTTGTGCTTGCAGTAGAACTGGCGTTTTTCACGTCATCTGGAATCAGAAATTCAGATGTTTCGCGGGAATTTGTTTAACCATAAGCTCACAAGGCTCAAAACTGATCTTGCAATCATAGGGGCTGCCCAGTGGCGGTTCTGGGTTCTCTTGCGACCGGGGAAAAATCTTGATTGGCACCCCCTTCATTATCTCCCAAAAAATTCAGGCCAAACTTTAACAAAATTTTCGTTTATTAACAAAATTTTTTATTTATTAATAAAATTTTTATTTATCCATAAAATCTTCATTTATTAACAAAATTTGAATACAATATCCAAAAAAAACATTGCAATTGATTAAACTCGGTATAGTTACTTTTATTTTCAAGGAATGGGGATGAAGATATGTGAAAAATGAAAATTTTGCATTCGATTTGCGTATACTTACTGCCAACTGCGCCCTATCCCTTGTTCTAATACAAATAAAATTTCAAAAATTAAGAAATGACTGTAACCGAAAGATTATTTATTTGAATTTTTTACCCCTAAGATTTCTGCAATCGGGGCAAGCTCTGTCCCCCCTAAAACCACCTCTGGGGCCGTTCGAGTCTCCTACTTCAAAATCGATGAATGCCATTCAAAACAGAGAGAATTTTGAGCACAAATGAATATAAATCTAGATATATTGGTTTTGGACAACATTGGTTTCAATGTTAAATTTGATCTATTTTGGACATGATTTTTTGGCTATTGGACTGGATTTACTGTTTTGTCCCAGGTGATTGGATGGATGAGTAAGATCTAGAACTTGTTCAAGTGCTCATTTATCTCAGTTACTAAATTAGGAAGCCAGTCTTTTTTTTTTTTTTTTTTTTTTTTTTTTTTTTTTTTTTTTTTTTTTTTTTTTAAACAAATAATTACCTGTAAATACGATATAAAATTTAGATCAAAGTATTCGAGAGAATGCAAATAGCTAAGGGAATAGCTAAGGGAATAGCAAATTCAACCAAATTTTTTACAGTGCTGCTAGATTGCATCATATTTCACAATAGTGATGGGGCCATTTTCTGAATGGTCCCGTCTGAATGGCCCCCATTTTCTGAATGGCCCCATTTTCTGAATGGCAATTTTATGAAAGAGAGTCGACCATTTTCTGAACAATGGATGCTTTAGTCCTTGAATTACATGAACTCTCAACACAGGGGTATTTTATTCCCAAGGACAAGGGAGCAAATATGCTTAAAATGAAAAGGCGTAATTAAAAAAATGTTCGGTAATTATACAGAAATGAAGATAGGGCTCTAAAGCAAAACTGACTTGATGGGAAGTTAAAAATCCATTTTTATTTCTATTTTTAATCTATTTTAAAATTGCTATTTAATTACTATCAAGGTCTTACAAAATATATTATTACAAAATTATCTATTTTATCGTTATACTACGGATAAAGAGTAAGTACCTGGGGAAGTTTTAGAACGTATATTAGCCCTTGTTTTTATCATAAAATAAATTAGAAGACGGTAAATTTTTTAACCAGAATGGTAAATACCAATAATAAATAGTAAATAAAAAGATTTTAAGACTTTGATGACCTTGGTTTGCATGAATTAACGAATGAAATCAAGGGATTTCAAGGACATTAATTCAAGGACATAATTAGTATAAAATATTAGAAGAATAAGAAGCAAATATCGAAAATAAACTTAAAGATTATTCCAATTATATAAATACAAATATAAATTCTAATACAAATTCTAGTAATACAATTACAAAAACGTCAGAAACAATCATGAAGTAATTTTTGCTAACGAAATGAAATTTTCTTGGAGTAAAAGTGTATTGGCATTCATTTTAGTTAGTCTAGCATGGTATTTAGTTGCCAAGTTGTCACGGAAGAATGCGACGGTGAAAGTTGGGCTGGCATTTTAGTCCAAAGTCCATGGTAAGCTTACAATATCTTATTACCAAGGAGTTCAGATGAAGGTGATTTAGACAATTTTCATAAAGAGTAAAGAGCAAGTTTGTCAATATTTACCCGTTTTTACTCATTCACTTTACTGTTTACTTTACGCGTTAGTTTTACCCAGTTACCCGATAGATGTACCCGTTTCTGATACTTTGTTTTCATTTCAATTATAAATGGACAGGCAGTGCAGCCTAGGAAACTATCTACTATAATTTTAAGTTAGTATTAGCATGTTAATAACGAAAAAAAAAGAGATAAGGAACGCAAGGAGCTACGAAAAACAGCAATAAAAAAACAGTAACAGTAAATAGCAACAGTAACAACAACAGTAACAATCAAAGTAAGTCAAGTTCAAAGAAATGAGATATAAGAAAAACATTAAGCAATATAAGCAAATGCCGAAATATAATACTGCCCAAAGAAATTAATGTCTGTTGCTGAAGTTAAATTCTACTGATGCAAAACTCTACTGGCATTCGTTCTAGTTTGTCTTGAATGATATTTAATTGCCAAGTTATCTTGTTAGGGGGGGGGGGAGGGAGAGGGTGAATGGTAGGTGAAAATTGGACTGTAGGCATTTCAGTTCAAAGCCCCATGGTAAGTTTATTCATCTTATTTTCAAGTAGGTCAGATGAAGCTGATTTATACCATCTTCATAAGGAGTAAAACAAGAACAAAAGATGATTTTAAAGCCATTTTTTTTCATTTTAGTATTTATGAGATCAACTAAAAAAAGCGTATCATTGGCAGTTCTAGCAGTTCTATGCTAATATAAAAGAGTATATTAGCAGTTCTATCATTAGCAGTTCTGAGTTCCATGGAAAATGATGAAAATTACACAAATAGTGCCCTTTGAATGAATGAACCAAGTCAAGAAATAGCCAATTTTGAGGTGTAGTGTGGTCCTAAATTACGGGGCTAACGTGGGTCAGTTAAGTGAATTTTGAGGGCTAACGTGGATCGGGGCTAACGTGGATCAGTCATAATTTTGTAATAACTGTGAACAATTGTAAGATCAATTTGCTCAAAGAAGTGATATCTTTTCGTGGTATAATAATAACTTTCTTTGAGGTCTTTGTAATTTGTAAATATGTTGGTGTACTTTTTTTTTGTAAAAGAAAGTTATACTGATAGATAATTTGGTTTATTTGTTTTATTATTATTAATTTAATTAGTTTACTTTGAATTTTTTTATAATCATTATTTGTTTCTATAGGAGACACGTAGGGTTACCATCCGGAAGAGTTTAGAGGTATGGTAAGAAATAGCCACCGTATGAAGGGCTTCCTGTTGGGGGAGGACGCCCTTTTTCCACGGGAATGACAAAATTGGTTTCTTTTATTGGAAAGTAACTTCGTGGGCGGGTGTAAAAAGGGAGGCTTTGAATAGATTCGGGTGGAGGAGGAGCGTGCGTAGCTGTTTTGGCCTCAGGCGGCTTGGTGCTGCCGTGAGTTGTTAGTAGTAGTAGTTTTGGTAGTATATGGTGACTCGAAGTGTGTCCAGTTCGGCTGCTATTTGATAAAAAAAAGAGTAGGTGATGTCTAAAGCTAAAATTAAATGTATTTTGAATTTAAAATTTGTCGTCACTGAGAGGAGAGTAGGAGGGTTTTATTTAAATTTAAAAAAAAAAAAAAAAAAAAAAAAAAAAAAAAAAAAAAAAAAAAAAAAAAAAAAAAAAAAAAAATCGTCTTTCCTTTTCTGACAACTAAAAATCTTTTTTTCCTTTTTTTATTTAGGATTGGTATGGATCATATTTTTTAGTACCTTTGTTATAAATTTGTAACATCTCTTTCTTGACACAATTAAACTAACAAAAACAAAATAAAAGTGCAATTAATGATATTTTCTGAGCCTATAACCTTTTAGGATATACCGTATTATTTATTTTAGCATAATAAATTATGCTAAAATAATAATAGTATATAACTATATAATAATAATATAATAATAGTATATTATTAATTTAGGAGGTGGGTTTAAAAAAAAAGAAAGAAAAAAGGGTGACATCTTTTGATTAAAGACGATAAAGATGAAGAAAAATATGTTAATAAAAACCCCGTGGGTTTGGCTGCACGTCGCTCTGAAACTACACCTGGGATTTTCATTGCATTACAGTAAATGTTGCACTGCAATATCTTATGCACTGTAATATAGCAATATAGCACTGCTTTACAAGATGTTGCACTGCAATATTACAGTAAATGTTGCACTGCAATAAAGATCAACATAAAATAGAGTCTAGTTCCTGAACGAATTCAAGAAACTTTTGAAGAAACTACGGGACGAGTGGCAAATATCTCAAGATAGGAGGGGGGAGAGGTCACAGGCTTTAAACCAATGGTAGTACACGGTGGTTAGTCTAGGCAAAGTAAACTCAAGCTACACATTATCTATATTATCTAAGTTACAAAATTTTAATTGGGCGACAGATGAGCTAATAAATTCAAACTCATTTTAAGTTACTTTTTAGTTCTTAAGCCGCAGTAGGCCCCAAAATTACTGCTTAGGTATGAATAACCTAAGTCTACCTTAAACAGGCCTAAAAAATTGATGCAATCAACATATACAAATAATGAAGTTACTTACTCGATTGAAAGTAGGCTGCAATTCAAAACAATTGGCGAACAAGTCAACCCTGGCAAATACGTACAAGCCTAGGCGTCCACGAGACATTGCCACAACCAAACGTCGAACATCTCGTAGGTGGCCAATATTCCGCGTTTTCACCAAAGACAAAAGAATATAGTCATTTTGTTGCCCTTGATATTTGTCAACCGTTTCTATCTATAAAAAGACACAAAATTGTATTCATATTCATCAGAAACACTTCAAAAAATGTACATTAAAAGAAGAAGAAGTAAGAAGACAGAAAGGCCCAAAACGGGTGGGTCCAAAACGGGTGGGCCCAAAACGGGTCTTATGCTGATTTATGTGTTTTAAAAATAATAGATTTTTCTTACTCGTCATAATCTGCTAATTTGGTCTTAATATCATTCATTCTTAATGAAGCTCCTGAATCAGCTGAAATAACATTTAAAAAGTTTTTTATAACTTTAAAAAAGGGCTACTTTTAAATCCAAAAGTACTAAATACTCTAAAATATGCTCGAAAATGACTGGCCCAAAAACCGTACGTGATAGAAATAATACGAATGTACTTTTGGAACAAGCGAAAAAAAAAAAAAAAAAAGCTTCGATTTTGTAAAGTGCAAAGGACAGTAAAATGAGATAAAACACAAATAAAAAAGAAATTGCAGAAATAAAATTTTCCTAGACCTTGATTTATATATAAGAATCAAACTCCAAGATTTCAAACATCAAGAATCAAACTCCAGATTTCACTTCTTCTTGGTTCAATTGAAATATGGCCCTAGAACGGCTCTAGAACAAATTAAGAGCCTATTTTAAGTATACCGTTCAGAACATAAAAATTAAATTTTCCACAGCACTTAAAGGGTACCTGGCCCCAAGGCTTCCTCCAAGGTGCGTGGCTTTAATATGTTTATTTTAAAACACTTAATAGTGTGTTTGAGAAAAATAACTCTAGATCCGTCCTTCTTTACGTTTCGTCCTTCTTTACGTTTACGTTCCGTCCAGATCGGATCTTCTTTATGTTTACGTTTCACGCGACTACGTGAGGTACCTAGTTCCAAGTCTTGTGCCTTGGCGAAAATTCCTGGGTGAAAGTTCAATTTGAAAAAAAAGATGGAAAAATTCATCTGTCCGGACAACGATTATGCACAAAATAAGCAAAAGTTTTATTAATTTTTATTGATAATTAAAAATGTTCAGTTTAAAATCAACAATTTATTTAACTTGATTTTAAAATTCTAATTATAATTCTGATTAAGTAAATAAATAATAAATAAAACGTTATTATTCAGGAAATAATTTATCAGAATAGATTTTCCCTATTGTAAAAATGTACTATTGTTTTTTTTGTGGATTTTTTCAGATTTTTTTCTCTTTTATTTTGAGAAATTCATTAAGAACACAAGGCAAGTTTTCTGTCAACCAAATATACTTGCTGGAATCCCAATTGGAAAGTCCCTTGGTCGAGGTTCTTCCACTGTCCCCAAATTTTTCCGAGTTTCCGTAGATTTCCACAAAAGAAAACTGGGTTACAGGGAAATTTGGAGAAACCCAAACTGTTTGGTAATTTTTGCTTGAAAATATTTACCTCTACCATTACAGCATAGCTTAAGTCAGTTTAAAAACAAGTTCCGAGATATCAAACTATTAAGCTAATAAGCATAAATATACAGATATTCCTTTTCTGGTAAAAATAGTTTCATATTTCTAGGCCATATTGGTAATTGTGGTTGGTATATTGGTTGGTAAATTGGTTGGTAAATTGGCATATTGGTTGGTAAATTTTGAATATTTCTAATTTCGGAAGAGCTATTTTAGTCTAAAATAATTTAATCAAATATCAGACGAATTTTATTATATGTGTATGTAACAAAAATTAAAAGTAAAATAATCTTTATTTAATAATACAAAAAATAAAATAATGAATGCATATTTGAGATCAGGAAAAAATTATTCACAGTAATTCTTTTTTTTGGCTGTAAATCGGTTGTATCAACCAATAACCATTAAAATATACGTTTTTTTGTTTTTTTTTCCTTTCTTCACCATACAAGACCAAACAAATTTTATATGCTGGCAATTTTGGACATTTCTAACTTAGGTATAGCTAATTCTATTCCAGAATAGGATACACAAAAAATAGAAAAAAAATCATAGTAACCAGTGTAATGTGAGCTTTACTTAATCCCAAAAAGTCTAAAGTTAAGCAAAATAAAAGTAAAACAATTGTTAAGAAAATACTTACCTGATGGAACGAATATGATTTGAGATTAGAAACATACACAAATCTTAGTTCATTTCATAATCATCAAAATGTTTGGTTTTCGTAATTACTCTTAATTACTCTTAATAATATGACTCTTTTGTTAATTACTCTTTTGTAATATGAGCTTTGCTTAATCCCAACAAAGTTTAAAGTTAGGCAAAATAAAATGTTCCATAAGCATTTGCTTGTTCCATAAGCACATTCGCATTTTTTCTATCACGTATAGTTTTTTGGGCCAGTCATTTTCGAGCATATTTTATTTAATCCTTTTTCTTTTTTTGACAAAGAATTTTCTTGTTTAATGTCCTTGGTGCGCTAAGGTCAAATTTGATGAGTCCACGATGGGTCCACGCGGTAAAAAATATTTTGTTTTATGTCCTTGGTACGTTAAGGTCAAATTTGATGGGTCCTCGATGGGTCCACAGGGTAAAAGACATTTCGTTTGATGCCCTTGGTACGTTAAGGTCAAATTTGATGGGTCCACGGCACCAAAAATATTTTGTTTGATATCCTTGGTACGTTAAGGTCAAATTTGATTTGTCCCGATGGGTCCAAGGGACCAAAAATATTTTGTTTGATATCCTTGGTACGTTAAGGTCAAATTTGGTGGGTCCATGATGGGTCCACAGGATAAAAAATATTTCGTTTGATGCCCTTAGTACGTTTATGTCAAATTTGGTTTGGGTCCACGGTACCAAAAATATTTTTTTGATGTCTTTGGTACGTTAAGGTCAAATTTGGTGGGTCCACGGGACCAAAAATATTTTGCTTAATGTCCGAGGTCAAATTTGATGTGTCCCGATGGGTCCATGGGATCAAAATTATTTTGTTTGATGTCCTTGGTACGTTAAGGTCAAATTTGGTGGGTCCATGATGGTTCCACGGGACCAAAAATATTTGTATTTGATGTCCTTGATACGTTAAGGTAAAATTTGTTGCTCCATGGGATTATTTAAAGTTCTTCTTCTACTTCAGATTCATAAGAGGAATAAAACAAAAATAAATAAAATAGAATACAGAAGATTGTTACCTTGTGAGGAGATCCAATGATTGGATTTTTAGCACATTTTGTTTCTACTATGTCCCTTATTAAATGCTTTTGTCCATTGTAGGTGGTCAGTATAGAGATTTTAGAGGCAGGGTACCCTAACAGTCTCATATAAGTAAATACTGCGACAACATATTCAGCTTCCGCCAAATTCTGAAATAAAAAATGAAAATAAATTCAGGATCACGAGAGATAGAATTTTCACTTATAGCATTTTTCCCAAATACGGGCCAATATTACTGTTTCGGTAAATGGTAAATACACGTCCATGTCTGGCGTTCTATGGAAAAAGACAAATACAACCCTGAGTTGTCGAATATCTGAGGGAAAATAGATTTCAGGGTGAGACGAAATCTTCAAGACTACAAAGTACACTGTCCGTCTATCGTGCATAAACAAAACTAATTAAAGAAGAGATGGCTTTCTTTCCGCTAAGACAGTAATTGACGATTAATAAACACAAATATTCAGCCTGTTGTACCGATAGCTATTTTTGACAAAGAAGAAAAAAAGCTAAATAAAAACCTTCTAAAAAACACATAGTAAAAAGTATGCCTACCCGATAAAAATGCATTTACTTCAAGTGTTAGTGATTATTTCTATTATGCTCGAAGCGGAAGGGTAAAGGTCAAGGCGAGACTGAAATAACTAAACTGAATAGATAAGTCAAAGTGATATAAACTTTGGAAAGAGTCATCACTTTGGCTCGATTAGCAGACGAATCAATTTTCAAAGATAAGAACATTAAAAGGCTTTTGACCTGTTTCTGATTTGAATTATTCTTTTAAATTAAATTTTTAATTAATTAAAATTTTTAATTAAACTTTAGATAATTTTTTTAATAAAAAATTATTCTCTTAATTAATTAATTTCACCCAGCCTATACGTACGATTTCTCAAATAAGAGGAATGTAATATTTTGTCAGAATCTCACGCCAGAAAACAAGTCGTACTTACACAGTCACCAACACAGTCAACACGACGCGCAACACAACACACAACACAGTCACCATACTTTGCCTTTTGTTGCGTGAATTATAACATTGGATATGTTTAAAAAACCCAGCTGTATTTTTATCAGGTGTGAGTTTCTTTCGTTTTCCTTTTTCTGCAAAAGGTTTGTGTTTTTCCTCACCTTTTTACGTATGTGTTAATTTGTTTAAGATGTTTTTTTTTCTTATTTTTTCCCGTCGATAAGAATTCCGGATGTGAAGCCAAAACATTTTAAAGTTCTCTGTCTTATTAAAAGTTTTATCCGTTTGAATTATCTTCATTTCATCCTCCACTTTCTAATTTTTAATTTCATTTAATATATTTTTTCTTTTTAATTTCAGCCACTTTCTTTAAATATCAATGTAGAGTTTGTCCGAATATAAATACAGATTGTCCGAAAGCAACTTGTTTAGCCTGGGAACCTATTAAGGGATTTACTTTAAATAGGTGACTTTTTTATTCATTTTAACTTATAATATTTTTTTTTATAAGACTTGACCGTCGATGTTTGTGACGGGGATTTAGATAGACCATCAACAGGCAAATCGGATGACACGTTTAATTTTGGACCTTTACCATCTCATACTCCCCCCAAGAGTTGCTTCACAAATAGGCTATTATGAAAAATCACAAAGATTGTCAATTAATCTAAGTTCAATGACCTTTGGAGGGGGAGGGATAGAGATAGATACTTGAAGCGCGGGTTGAGGAGTATTGCCTGAACCGGGGGTAGGAGAGATGATTATTTAAAAATTGCAAAGAAAAGCTGGATTTTTTTTTGTGGGAGGGAGAGGGATTGATTTCGTATACAGATATTAACTAATAGATTGGATATCACAGAATTCTCACTCGCTGAAATTTTGGCTCAATTCAGGCATTTTTTTATTTTTTTTTTGGCGCGATGTAATCCTTGACTAAAAAAACAGCACAAGAACTTTTAATTTGTGTTCAAATGATCCGCGTTATGAGTAACTGCGACCTCTAGTTCGGCAGAATTACCCCTGGGAAAGAATTTATAATTCAACAGCCCAATTATGAAAAAAGAAACACATATGTGCTAAAATAATTTAAGGTAATGTTAGTTTAAAGTGAATACAAGCACTCAACAAAGCACGCGTGTTTGAGTTTTGCACGCGTGTTGGCAACAAAACACGCATGTTGGCATTAATTCCTGATGCTATGTTCCTTGATTTTCGTAAGGCATTGTTCTTTAAGTTTCTTACTGTGCAACAATATTGATGTCAACTGTTCATATTCTTTCAAACAACTTTGTAAGGATCGCAATGAAGTTAGAAGCCTCGTCACATTACTATATTCACTATGCATCCTTTCGAGCAAGACAAAGAGAGAAAAATATCAAGAAAAAAAAACGCAACAAAAAAAACAAGGGGTTTACGGTCAGTATAAGGAACAGAAAAAGACAGATATTCTATCATCCATGTATCCTAGGCCAGAACTAAGGTTGATAGACATGAAGTAATGATAACTCAAATAGTCAATCTGTTCTATGAGCTATTTGAAGGCAATTGGAGACCCCAAATAAAAATTTTTCTAAAATTTATGACTGACCATGTGCACAGGACTTGCAGGCAATTTGGCAACTGAGATTGTACATATTGTATGTAATATTGAATTAAAAGTTAAATCTTTTCACTTTAAAAAAAGAAATGGGGCGCTTAATGGAGGTGAAAAGGTGTCAAATTCTTTCGCCCGAATAACGAAGGACAGGTGGTGGGGGTAACAGATTTCTATATATCCAGATTTTCAGACTTGAGATTTCAAAACTTTTAAATGACATCAGAACGTGGTCCTTTACCTAAAATATTAAACTAAAAGTCGGCTCCTTTAGATTTGGAACAATGGGACACTTAAAGCATATAAAAAGTTGTTAAACTGGTCCGGAACAGAAGGATTTTTTTCTCCTCACTGGATGTCTTTGGGATTACCGGGGGTGTGGAGAGTGTGGGGCAGGGGACGTGGGAATTTTACCGGATATAAAGTACACGGAACGCTGATTGGTGGCTTTCCAGTCACTTTTATTATTCAAAATACTACTAGAGTTCTCAATATTCAATCGAATGAGCCCTTTCAAAGTTCGTATGACCACCACCTCCATGTAGCCAGAGAAGAATGATATTACATTGAAGACTGCAACAAGAAAGGAGGGCATGGGGAGGGGGAGAGTTCTTCATGACTGGAATTTCGGACTTTTGACTTTCCAATTACTGAGTGAAAACCATTTTAAAGTAAGTGAGCAAAAACACCTTCATGCTGCAAAAAAGGTAGGAAGAAAAATAGATGAAAAGAAATTTAAATAAAAAAAAAGAAGAGTTACTCACTATCCACTGACTTTCCAGTCACTTTCCAAAATCTATGAATACAAGTAGGTAAGAACAAGCCTCTCAATTTGAGACACAATTTTCAGGTTGCAGCCTCTGCGGTTCAGGTCTCGCTTGCACCTGGGGAGAAATACTGATTAGCCCCCCCCCTCACCGTCTGCTACAAAATTTTGAGGCAAAATTTAAATTTTAACAATTTAAAAAAATTAAAATTTAACAAAATTATTTGCAATTTATTAATTAATTAATATTTTTAATTATTTTAAAAATTTATTATTATTATTATTATTAATTATTTTAATTGATTAACTGCGCCTACTACTTTATTCTAATAAAAAAAAAAAAAAAATCAAAAATTACGAAATGATTATAACTGGTGGATTATTCATTTGAAGTTTTGCGCCCTTAAAATTTCTGCACCCGGGGCAGGCACCCCTCTGTCCCTCCCCTAAAACCACCTCTGAACCTGTTTTAGTGTACAACTAATCATGTAATGAGCATACCTGATAAAAATAAGGACTTGGTTCAGATTCACCAACACCATTGAAGTCAGCGACATCTATGAGCTGGTAGTCAAACTGGAATCCGGCGTTAGCCATTTTGTATTCTGGAAGCCTCAAGACATGATCCAGGTTTCCAAGTTTCTTGTAGCGCCAATTGTACAACGTCGATATGCTAAACACGAAAAAAAAAATTTATAATTAGGTCAAATATACCTACATTTGGCACCAATTAGATTACTACCAAAATATTTGTTTTTTACATTTGTTTTCGACATATATTTTGCTGAACTTACTGACTAGGGCACGTTCTGCGGATGACAGATTGCCAAAGATAAAAGATTTCAGCAAACCGTCCAGAAAACGGAAAGCAGGTCGTCTGTGGTTGGTGTGGGAGCATGTCGTAAAGAGAAATTTAAAGGAAATGGGAATTTCCTGGGAGGGTGTAAAGAAGGAGCCTTTGAACATATTGAGATTGAGGAGCAGCATGTGTAGCAGTGTTGGCCTCATGCGGCTTGGTACCACGGTGAGTTGTTAGTAGTAGTAGTAGGATTTCACTGGTACCGCTCTATTAAAATTCAACTTTCCATTTTTTTTTGTATACATAATTTTTTTTTTATCCTTTTTGGTTGGGTATATTGAAGTGAATCAAATCTTTATTTATTATGCAAAAAGTGCAATCATCATGCCAGAGATCTCTTGTCCCTTTAGTGGAATAAAAATACGGGTTGACCTCGGGGAAATTGCAACACAAATTTTTTTTCTATACCAAAATGTTCAAAAAAGCCAGCTGAATTACATAAAAAAAAAACCAACCAAAATCCCTCTTGCAAAAATCTCCCAAATTTGCTCTTGAAGGGGGAAATGAGGGGGAGGGGACTCGATTTTTGTGTTTATAAATGTTTTGGAGATTAAATAGTCGTTTCCTAGCAAATCAAGCATGACGAATCCAAATACGACGTCATAAATCTAGCTTTCCTTATCCGGGTATCAATTTTCACCTTCATGGAATGGGGAGAGGGGTAGGTAAAGTACGTAGATAATTATTTGACGGATTCCTCCGACTAAGGAATCATTTTAGATCAAATAAAGAAGTGTATTGCCAAATATAAGGTTAAAAAACAGCTTTTTTTTCCATCCTCATCCTGTCTTCCTGCAGCGTTAGCACACAATGCCCATTTACGCTCCCCGCAGGCAAATCTGCAGGGTAAACCGTTCCGACGGCAGGTGCATCTGAGAGACTCACACCAGCTGGAGCACTGACACTGCACCATCTTCAGCAGATTTTCTGGTGCTGGTGAAGCATTCATAAAGGGAAAGCTTTCATAAAGGGAAGATACATATTTTCCAACGAAGAGAGGCGCCAGCCCCACTCTTTAGGCTTTAGCGAATTGGACGGATCTTGCCACTTCATTATTTGCAAATAGCACCTGTACAAGTGGTATTTTGCACCAAAATCAGTGGAATCCAGTCTTCCTGAACCAGTACATTTAAACTTGTAACCCGCATAGTAAATAACCGCACCCGGACATCCTTCAGGGTCTTCTCATTACTTTTTTTGGCATAATTTTTAAAATTAATATAATCAAATCTTAATCAAAGAAAAGTGGAGAATATTCATTCAATGACCCAGTTACAAACAAGGATGTACCCTCTTCGCAGTGTTAACTTCTTAATAAGGGTAGCGCTTGGGCTTTCAAAATAACGTCCTACGGTTTACTCGTAGCTTTATTCACGTTTAGAAAAAACCTTGATATGGTACTAAAAACAAACATGTATTAAGTAAAAAAGAAGTTTTTTCAAATGATAGTAAAGAGTGATATTAGAACCTAAAACAAGCAAAAATTAGAAGATGAGAAGAAGACAATAATTTCCTTGCGATAAGTGGGATTAAACCTGCCAAACTTCGGTCATGGTACACACGTTTATCCACTACGTCATCGCAAGGTATTATGGACAATAATATTCTTGTACAACTTTATTAATCTACTTTAGTCAGTAAATTTTAATGGCTGATGTACATAGTTTGACTAAGATGAACGTGAATATATAACATGAAGCCTTTCTTTTTTATCCTCTTTCGCAATTTAATAAATTCTTCTGGAGGTAATTAAATTTTGAGCTCCTAATTGGGTCCCAACAAGTAAAACAGTTCATAGTAACCCAAAGTTTAAAATATATTCCTAAAAAAAACTGTTTAGCGAGAAAAAAGTTTTCTCTCCAGCTTCGGGGATCTCCTGGTGTCATGAAGATCTTACGAGCATCCTTAAAAATACCATCTTTAAATGACAAAGAAACCACTACTGGTTACAATACGCCGTGAAGTCTAGATGTTTTATCGCAACATTGTTGTAGATGTTGATGTTGTATGTAGATGTTGTTGTATGTAGATGTTGATGTTGTAGATGTTATCAACGAGAAGATTTTCGAGTAGATTTTCTGCTGCTTCGGTTCCTAGTTTGCTCTTGATCCTATTTAATTAAAAAAAACTTTTTCCACAAAATAAGTTTTTTTAAAGAAAAGTAAAGAACTCAATTAAACCCAAAAATGAGCAAAAATAAAATCAAATAATCTACCAAGCGTGGAACTACCATAAGTCAGCATCGATAAATAAATGAAACCCAAAACGATTAGAAGCTCAAAACCCCTATGCCTTCCAAGGCCAGAATTCTATTTCAGATCAACTAGAGGAGGTATGAAACTAAATTAAACACTGCTATTTGTGTCCATATTTTTAAAAGGGTGTATGTTGTTAAATATTACTGAAAATTTTCCTCCAGAAAAAAAAATAGCAGGCCAAACTATAAAGTCTAAAAAACGAAAAGATTTAAAGAATTATTTTTCTTTTCCCCAGAAAAGACTATGTCAATAATCTAGAAAAGACTATGACAGAAAAGACTAAGACAGAAAAGACTATGCAAATGTCATATGGGTACGGAAAAATGGAAACCTGAGTTCAGATTTGGAGTCAGCATACTTGATTTGATACGAAACGACTATTTAAACTCCAAAATATTTATAAACACAAAAATAAATTTCCCCCCCTCATTTCCCCTTCAAGGGCAAGTCAGGGACACTTGTGAAAGGGGAATTTTGGTGCTTTTTTTGCGTTTCAGCTGATTTTTCTAAACATTTTGGTGTAAAAAAAAATTATGTTGCAATATCCCCGAGGTTTGACCATTTTTTCCCGTATCTTTCCTCCACTACTTTGCATTTCTAAAGACATCAAGTAGTCCCTGTTTCTCTTAAACCATTTTTAGTTTTTACAAAAGATAGATCTAAAGTCTAAAAAAGGAAATAGGTGTCTGTATAAAATATAAGAGATATAGCTATTTCGCTGCATTTATTTTCTACAGTTTAGGCTTATTTGCTCAAAAGCAGAGACGCCAATTAGAGGGTGAGAAAATTGCCCCCCCCTACCCTAGATTTTTTCCAAAAATACTTTTTTGAGATTTCACTGAAAAAAGCCCCACCCCCAACAAGATTTTGAAAAGTACCTTTTTTTGGTACCTTCATTAAATAAAACTGAAGTCCTTGCGACCTTGCGCCACCCCGTCCTCCTACATCTTTGTAAATTGGTACCCCTGTTTAATAAATAGCAAATGGGTTTTGATCTACCAAAAGTTAAAATGGAATCCAAGAAGCTTCACATAGACACAAATAAAAGAGAAATAAACGTTTAGTATTGTAGAAATAAACCAAAAATAGAAATTTTTTATTTACAACAAAAAGAGCGACCACGAAGATATTAGTGTCCCTTGTATTAAGAGACCCAAAACAAGCGTACAAATAGCGTACGATAGCGTAAAAAACAAAAAGCGTACGCACTAGCGTCCAAAACCAAAGGTTTTCACTTTTTCTAAACTTACGACCTATTTTCGTTTCAATTGTGCACTTGTCAAAGAAATATTGGAAAAAAAACCACCAATTACTAGAAAACCTGAATATTTGAACCTGAAAGCATCATTTTTTTCCTCCAAAACGCAAATAAAATACTGATACGCTTTATTTTTTCTTAGCTCCAGCTTGAATTCAAATGTAAGACGATCTTTGTTAGAAAAATAATTATCTTTTAAAATCATATGATTTATGTTTTTTTTTAAGTTGGCGAAACAGCCTACTCGGTCAAAAGGCTCCCAAAAAGCTTTTTCCAAAAAAATTTGATTTTAAACAATGTTTCTACATAAGTAATAGAGCCTTGCATTAGTTTTCGGACATAATAAAGTTATGATATGCTCAATTTCAAATATAATTAAGTGAAATCATAATAAAATAAAAATATATTAATCAAATATGTTAAACATAATTAAATATAGCCAAATACAGTATGTTACTTCAATTGCCTCAATAAACATTTTCTATACCAACAATACTGAATATTTGATATTATTAGACATAGACATAGACATAGACATAGGTTTATTAAGATCGAACAGCGTAGCCATGGCTAATTTATGTCGTCTTTACAACAATATGAGAAGAAAAAAAAAAAAAAATACAAATAACACTATAAAAACACTAACACGTGAATTCAAATAACACTAAGTCTTGTTGTATGCTTCAACGAAAAAGGGGACAAACGTGTTTTTGTAGCGGTTGGTCCTGCAGACAGGGGTTTTAGCTTCGACTGGGATCTGGTTCTTTGGTTAACAGGAGCATCAGGTGGGAGGATCAGTCTGTGATGGGGCGAAGATAACAGTGACTTGCCGAGGGACATGATCAGTGATAATCGTCTGTCGCTGAGAGATTCAAGGTTCAGTTCTTGCAAGAGTTTGTTGTAGTCGTCACTTCTGTTACCAACGATTATGTTAACAGCTCGTTTCTGCAAAGATTCAAGGTCATCGCAAAGGTAGTGGGTGCTCTGGACAAAAGGTCCCCAGACAGCGACGGCATATTCGAGTAGAGGTCTCATTATATCGCATATTCGAGTATTATTAATAATACTGTTAATATAATTATAAATAATAACATAAAAATGCAATATAAATAATATCATAATACAAGTCGGTAATATACATATATAATAAATATACATATATAATAAATAATTTTGTACAAAATTTTTTATGAATCTGTAAAATTCATCAAATGGGACTAACATAGGGACAGACACGTATGCAGGATTTTTTTTTTTTTTTTTTTTTGGGGGGGGGGGGGGGCAAATCCTTCAAATCCCTTATTCTGTGAGAAGTATAGAAAATTATGGAAAAAATCATGAGATTTCGGGGGGAGGAGAGCCCCCCCCCCCCCCTGCGTACGGACCAGCTTAGGGGCTAAGGCTATGAAACTGATTTTTTTTAAATGTCTCAATAAATTTAAATTATCGTTTCTTAATGCCAAGTAATGCCTTTTGAATTGCAACAGTCGTATCATCCTTCATCTAGGCTATATCCCGGGGGTAGGTTAACGAGGTTGACCCCCTCCCCCTAAAAATTTTAGTTAGACTCGTAAAAACGTTTCAAAATACATATAAACAAACTTTCAATGCGTTTAAAAAAAACTTGAGCCCCCCCCCGCAAAAATACCTCCTTCCCCAAAACAAATCCTGGATAATACCCTTCTGGATACGGCCTTGGTCAACACTGTCACGCAGACTATTGAAACTTTTGTCTCGTCAGATCAAATCCCCCCCGCTCTGAATGAGCCTTTTGCCCCATCTCAACTTATCTTAACCAAAGACAAGGTTTTTATAAATCCATGGAAAATTCTTCCAGGTAAATTTCCCTCGGAAAATTGTATACATGAAAAATTGTCAACATGAAAGAGTGTTCTTAGAAATGACTAATTAAAAAATAAACAGTTTTTCTTATGGAGAGTATGGTATGAATCTAAGGGCATGGTATGAGACCAAGGGTATGAATTTGCTTTTTATTTCAAATTTTAGTTTTTGTTTCTTAATGCCACGTAACGCCTTTTGAATTACAACTGTCGCATCCTGATTCATACATACCTTGCCCTTGCTCTTCCTTGAGCATCTAAGTCAACAGTTTGGGACACCCAGTTTAACAAAACGGGTAAACAGTGATTGTTCCATATTAGAAAATTTCTGGAATGCCATATTTTTTGATAACAGGTGGTAGCTGATGATGATCACCAATCATTATCCATCGTTTTAAACGGTTGAAACCATCCTCTGGATTTTGGAGAAGAAGAGGAATAAATGTTTCAATTTCCAAAATTTGTGCTGCTTCTTCCATCAAAATATTGTCATATTTGAAACCTAAAAAGATGGGGGAAAGTTTAATTAAAAAAGGGGTAAGCGAACCCGGCTATAGATTATAGAAATCAGCAGTCCTTTTCTTGATTGTAATACTTCTAGTTTTCCAGCGTCCTTTCGTTTCCTAATTCCTAGGCTTAAGTCAGAGCCTTTCAATAGCTCTGATTTCGGCTTAATAGTTTTTTTTTTTCCTTTTTACAGCATTTAGGTGTTTTGGAACTGACATAAAATATAAAGAGAAAACATAAAAAAAAAGAATATTAAATTATTTGATAGATCTCGCTTACAATAATTATTTAAGACGAAAAAATGTAATCAGGCTTACACAAAATCTGATTTTTTTTTTAATTTCATTTAAACAAACCTGGCAATTATTGCACAAAAACTGCAGGTTTTACAATTTTTTACAGGAAGGGAAGGACAGACTTGTTAAGTAGCTGATAGTCTTTAGCAAATATTTAAAAGACTTCACCGGGAGATCTACGCTTCGAGCCATATTTTTAGAGGTAAAGTATTGCTTTAATATCTTAAAAATTCAATATTCAGTATCTTTGAAATTTAGTATCTTTTCCATATCGAAAAATTCAATATTCATGCAAATTTAAAACAAATAAAATTAAAATCCAATTTCTAGAAAATTTTGATACCTTACACCAAGAGATTCATAATCTATAGCCACATTTTAGTACATTAAATATTGCGACAAGTTCTTCAAAGAAAAATAGGTCATTACAGGTCATATGCAACTTCTGGCCACTTAAGGACCCAACTGAAATGCTGTATTCAGCCATGAGATATTTATGATAGAACATGTACGTTCATTCACAAGAATTTAACAGTTGTCTTCCACCCCTGTACTCTTACTGTTCATTCTGATGCGTCGGTTAATATCACACGTGCCCGGGTAGGGACATATAAACCAGAAAATTAGAGATGAAAGTTAAAACTCTGTTAGACAAACTCAAAGAAATTCTTTGTGAAGAAAGTTTGGGAAAGTTTTCTCTTTCTCAAATTCATTATATTGTAAAATCCATATTTTCATTACGATTCTCAATTATTTATTTACGTATTTCTTTCTCTGTGGTCAGTGTACAAAATCCTGATTCCATTTCTCACTCAACAGATTAATGTTTTGTTAAAATAAATTTGCTTAAGGACATTTATTTAATTAGGGAGGATGAGTCCCTTCTGCAAGAAGTAGGGCCTTAAGTGTCTTATTTTCTTTTGTTTCTTCTCAAAATGATTAAAAGAATACAGGATGTAGGCTAAAATAAATTAAACGCTATATCCTAAAAGGTTATAGGCTCAGAAAATGATCATTAATTGCACTTTTATTTTATTTTTGTTAGTTTAATTGTGTCAAGAAAGAGATGTTACAAATTTATAACAAAGGTACTAAAAAAATATGATCCATACCAATCCTAAATAAAAAAAGAAAAAAAAGATTTTTAGTCGTCATCTTAGGAAAGATGATGTTTTTTTTTATTTATTTTTTTTTAAATTTAAATAAAACCCACGTACTCTCCTCTCAGTGACGATAAATTTTTTCAAAATACATTCAATTTTAACTTTAGACGTCACTTACTCTTTTTTTTTATTAAATAGCAGCCGAACTGGACACACCCCAAGTCACCATATACTACCAAAAAACTTTACAAGAAAAGAAAAAATTGCCATTCCCGTGGAAAAAGGCGTCCTCCCCCAAAAGGAAGCCCTTCATACGGTGGCTATTTCTTACCATACCTCTAAAGTCTTCCGGATGGTGACCCTACGTGTCTCCTATAAAAACAAATAATAACAATAAAATAATTCAAAATGAAGGGAAGGCGATGGGTTGAAGAACCTGGACAAAACCTGAGAAGCATATACTTTTGGTGATTTTCAAAAATTTTAAAAATTAAATGCTCAATTGGAAATCGTTTAATCACGTCTATATATTGATCCCTAAATAGTAAGCAGAATAGATTGCCAGTAAATCAAAATTTTGTTGTTTTCATAATGAATTCAATCAGTCAATCAATCAATTTATTTAACCAATACATTTACGACAAAAACAATTCAACATAGAATCCCCGTAAGGCTCTATGGCCAGGAAAAAAAAAACAGGGGAAAACAGAAATGACACCAATACTAAAAAAAGAGAAGAAGAAAAGTATTTTCAATATAATGCATTTCAACCTTTCTAAGACTCAACACACACACACAAAACAAAACAAAGAAAAAAGAAAAACAATATTTTAAAAGACCCAAACAAAAGGCGATTTTAAGAGACCCCCCCCCAAAAAAAAAAAAAAAACAAAAGAAAAAAAAGAAGATGTTAAAACGCACTCTTTTATATAGTGCTAGTTTGGTTAATGCTAATGAAATAAAATAAAATAGGATAAATATATAATAGTTTAGAAATACATTTGGGCTATATATATTTGCACATTAGGGGGGAGGAAGCATAGATTATATTATTACGTAACCTAACCTACGTACTTTTTCCTTCCATTGAACTGAATGAACCGACTGAATCCACTAACTGATCGAAAAAATTTCAGTTAACTTTTTTTTCGAAGGGACTAACCTTGGACCCAACTTGGGGGATATCCCCCCTGCCTTCAGTGTGCAATTATGTATATTGACGTGTATTCTAACTGATAATCGTGACTGATGATAACGGCAAAAGCCTGATGGATCAGTCACATGACAAAGGTCAGGGTATTACAATATACATGACAAAGGCCATGACAAAGGTATTACAATACCGCGAAGCGTTTGTAACTTACTCCATAATAATCACAAATCCGACCCTAAGACATTTCGGAAGAGACTCAATCAAAATATTACATTCATCCCCGACATTTTTCAAGAAAATATGAAAAATAGAAAAAGCTAGACTAAAGACTTGAATCTAAATCTTGAATCTGAATCTTGAAGCTAGACTAAAGACTAAAGAATCTTGGAGGGATGTCTCCTCCCCTTCTGTGTGCCTCTCCTTCTGTATTATACATATTTATACCTATTATTATATTATCTACCATCCATTATATTACATCTACTATATTTATATATTATACTATTATATTATGTTATTGATTTATTATATCTTTTACAGAACATGGATATCATTATAACTTCCTATAAAAATAACATTAACAACGTTTTGAGAATCATTCTATCAAAGTCAAATTCATTATAAAATTTTTTAACTTTATCTCTGGGAAATAATATTAACTATAAGACTTGAATTGTTTTTAGATTTGACTGATAGATTTACAACTTACAGCCACTTTTACTATATAAAAGTATTGCAAAAGATTTTGTTAAAAAGAAAAGCTTTGTAACTAATATTGTTATAGGTACAGGCTACAGGGACCGTGATCTCCTAGCCCGAACACCTCGAGATATTTAAATTATTCCAGAACACTTTCAATTATCCAGTATAATTGAAACAAAAACATTGAAATCGGTATAAATGAAATCGGGGTTTCAATTATTCTTGGAAAATCTCCCATCAAGTCATAAGGAATTTCCAGAGGGGGCATTGTCAGTTTGATTTGTAAAACATGATTTTAGAAAAATAAAATAAGGAATCCCCTTCTAATTTCCCGACATTTTTAGTTTGGTGAGAAATAATTTTACTATTATTGCATGCATTAATCAAAGCACAATTGAAACTTACCAAGTTCAACAAGTTCTTTCCTTTTCAATGCAGCGTGAGTGCAAGTCATAGCAATGATCTTTGCTTCTTTCACTAAAAGATAGCGCGTTCGATCCAAGCCACTTCTAAGCATTTCAAAGGCTCTGAATTCTTCAAGTTGGGTGAATATTTTCTGAATGTGCCTGTAAGACGAAAAAATAAGAAGCTGCACTTTGGTTTTCAAATTTATGGTCTTATGTTTTCCGTGATTTTCCCGAGTGCTGGGAGTAGAGAGGTATGTAGGAAGAGGGTTTTTCTGGAGGTTTACCTTTTCTCCTAATTGGCTAAGAGTAGAGAGGTATGTAGGAAGAGGGTTTTTCTGGAGGTTTACCTTTTCTCCTAATTGGTTAAGAGTAGAGAGGTATGTAGGAAGAGGGTTTTCTGGAGGTTTACCTTTTCTCCTAATTGGCTAAGAGTAGAGAGGTATGTAGGAAGAGGGTTTTTCTGGAGGTTTACCTTTTCTCCTAATTGGCTAAGAGTAGAGAGGTATGTCGGAAGAGGGTTTTTCTGGAGGTTTACCTTTTCTCCTAATTGGCTTCATAGTTACTTGTTTCCAAGCCACCTTTGAAATATCGATTGTTTCTATCACATTCCGTCCTAGCTGAGTGGTTGGCGCTCCAGACTTGAAATCCTGAGGTCAAGGGTTCGAGTCGTGAAGTCGCTGGTTATTTGGACGGGGGTCAATGGTGTGACCCTATAAGCTCCGCCAGAGTCAACCCAGCTCTAAATGGGCACCTGGAGATATCTGAGGGAAAAACAAGGGAAGCGTCGGGTGATTTGCCCCCAACCACGCACTGCACTCCCGGCCGAAGGCATTGAATCAAGAAATCGGTACCTGCGCACCGCAGATCTTTGGTCAGCAGGCGAAAAATTTTATTTTTCTATCAAATTGAAACACCGATGTTTCGATCCTCAGTTCATGCTTAACTCCTCAGTAGATCAAAGGTGGATTTATAAGATAGGCTTAATCAGGTAGAGCGTTTTTTTTATCTATTGAAAAATCTGTTAAAATTGACAAGTGTGAATTTTAAACCTTTGCTAAGAGATTCTGTCACCCCCGGAAATTATGCAGTCAAAGAAGTATCTGAGCTAAAATGTCTTGGCATAATGTTTGTAGAAAAGATCAGTGAAACCAAGCAAGCTATCGTTGGGAAGAAGAGAAAGAAATAATTTATTAGGGAAAAAAGCCAAGGAACAAAATATATGGAAACGGATAGCCATTAAGCTCTAGGGAGCCTACGTGGCAAAAATACGATACAATTTCCTTCATAAAACACGAAGAGAAAAACGGATGAAGGATAGTGAGGATAAGCCAGGAGGATACGGATAGCCATTACGCTCTAGGGAGCCTATGTGGCAAAAATATGATACAATTTCCTTCATAAAACAACCAAGAGAAAAACAGATAAAGGATAGCGAGGATAAGCCAGGAGGAAACGGATAGCCATTAAGCTCTAGGAAGCCTAAAATATGATACAATTTCCTTCATAAAACAACCAAGAGAAAAACGGATAAAGGATAGCGAGGATAAGCCAGGAGGAAACGGATAGCCAATAAGCTCTAGGGAGCCTATGTGGCAAAAATATGATACAATTTCCTTCATAAAACAACCAAGAGAAAAAACAAACAAAACAAATTAGAAAGAAAACTGCAATCATGAACAACAAACACAGAGTTAGATTATCATCGTACTCCTTCTAGGTATAGCAAATACACAAGCAATATTCACAAGAGGACACAAAAAAAAAAAAAACAATCAAACACGTAAATTTACCTTAAAACATCGAAAAGAGGAAAAAGTTGTGATTTGGAGAGTAAGTAACAACCACGCATGACACGACACATTTTTATAACATCCTTTGTGAGAGTCAACGACGTTTTGAACTCCATGTGAACTTTGGACAAAGCAAACAAAAAGGCTTTGAGGCAGACAAATTGCGCCATTTAAGGGCGGTTTTTCGTGAGGTTCCCGGAAACAATTTCCTGCTCGGTCACACGTCTAGAAAACCAAGAAACGGGAAAAGCGGAAAGACGACAGGATCATGAAAACTAGTGGAAAAAGTTTCAGGACCACTATCTAGCTTACATGCACTTTGGAACAGGAACGTGCCCTCTTCACTTGTGACATAAAATTTATCCTCACAAATGTAACCATGTTCTTCCACGTTCTTCAGACTTTTGGAAAATTACGCCAGAAATGTGTTTCAGATCCACTTTCCACGAGCTATCTTGATTCAATTTTCGAAAAAGCTTTAAATTCTCCAGCAATTTTCTCCAACACGCATTCGATTTGTAAAAGATAATCTCTGACAATGAGAGTTAACAGGTATTTGTTTGGAAGGCGGAAACAGAACTGTTAGCTAACAGAACTATTTCGCTTCAAATTCCCAAACAAGCATTCGATTTGTTAAAAATATTCCTTAACAATGTTAATTTAACAGGTATCTGTTGGGACGACGGAAACAGAACTGTTAGCTAACAGAACTATTTCGCTTCAAATTCCCCAACAAGCATTCGATTTGTTAAAAATATTCCTTAACAATGTTAATTAACAGGTATCTGTTGGGACGACGGAAACAGAACTGTTAGCTAACAGAACTATTTCGCTTCAAATTCCCCAACAAGCATTCGATTTGTTAAAAATATTCCTTAACAATGTTAATTAACAGGTATCTGTTGGGACGACGGAAACAGAACTGTTAGCTAACAGAAATATTTCGCTTTGAATTCCCCAACAAGCATTCGATTTGTTAAAAATATTCCTTAACAATGTTAATTAACAGGTATCTGTTTGGACGGCGCGAAACAGAATCGTTAGCTAACAGAAATATTTCGCTTTAAATTCCCCAACAAGCATTCGATTTGTTAAAAATATTCCTTAACAATGTTAATTAACAGGTATCTGTTTGGACGGCGGAAACAGAATCGTTAGCTAACAGAAATATTTCGCTTTGAATTCCCCAACAAGCATTCGATTTGTTAAAAATATTCCTTAACAATGTTAATTAACAGGTATCTGTTTGGACGGCGGAAACAGAATCGTTAGCTAACAGAAATATTTCGCTTTGAATTCCCCAACAAGCATTCAATTTGTTAAAAATATTCCTTAACAATGTTAATTAACAGGTATCTGTTTGGACGAAGAAAACAGAACTGTTAGCTAACAGAAAAATTTCGCTTTGAATTCCCCCAACAAGCATTCGATTTGTTAAAAATATTCCTTAACAATGCCAATTAACAGGTATCTGTTTGGACGGCGGAAACAGAATCGTTAGCTAACAGAAATATTTCGCTTTGAATTCCCCAACAAGCATGCGATTTGTTAAAAATATTCCTTAACAATGTTAATTAACAGGTATCTGTTTGGACGGCGGAAACAGAATCGTTAGCTAACAGAAATATTTCGCTTTGAATTCCCCAACAAGCATTCGATTTGTTAAAAATATTCCTTAACAATGTTAATTAACAGGTATCTGTTTGGACGAAGGAAACAGAACTGTTAGCTAACAGAAATATTTCGCTTTGAATTCCCCAACAAGCATTCGATTTGTTTAAAAATATTCCTTAACAATGTTAATTAACAGGTATCTGTTTGGACGGCGGAAACAGAATCGTTAGCTAACAGAAATATTTCGCTTTGAATTCCCCAACAAGCATTCGATTTTGTTAAAAATATTCCTTAACAATGTTAATTAACAGGTATCTGTTGGGACGACCGAAACAGAACTGTTAGCTAACAGAAATATTTCGCTTTGAATTCCCAACAAGCATTCGATTTGTTAAAAATATTCCTTAACAATGTTAATTAACAGGTATCTGTTTGGACGAAGGAAACAGAATCGTTAGCTAACAGAAATATTTCGCTTTGAATTCCCCAACAAGCATTCGATTTGTTAAAAATATTCCTTAACAATGTTAATTAACAGGTATCTGTTTGGACGGCGGAAACAGAATCGTTAGCTAACAGAAATATTTCGCTTTGAATTCCCCAACAAGCATTCGATTTGTTAAAAATATTCCTTAACAATGTTAATTAACAGGTATCTGTTGGGACGACGGAAACAGAACTGTTAGCTAACAGAAATATTTCGCTTTGAATTCCCCAACAAGCATTCGATTTGTTAAAAATATTCCTTAACAATGTTAATTAACAGGTATCTGTTTGGACGAAGGAAACAGAATCGTTAGCTAACAGAAATATTTCGCTTTGAATTCCCCAACAAGAATTCGATTTGTTAAAAATATTCCTTAACAATGTTAATTAACAGGTATCTGTTGGGACGACGGAAACAGAACTGTTAGCTAACAGAAATATTTCGCTTTGAATTCCCCAACAAGCATTCGATTTGTTAAAAATATTCCTTAACAATGTTAATTAACAGGTATCTGTTTGGACGAAGGAAACAGAATCGTTAGCTAACAGAAATATTTCGCTTTGAATTCCCCAACAAGCATTCGATTTGTTAAAAATATTCCTTAACAATGTTAATTAACAGGTATCTGTTGGGGACGACGGAAACAGAACTGTTAGCTAACAGAAATATTTCGCTTTGAATTCCCCAACAAGCATTCGATTGTTAAAAATATTCCTTAACAATGTTAATTAACAGGTATCTGTTGGGACGACGGAAACAGAACTGTTAGCTAACAGAAATATTTCGATTTGAATTCCCCAACAAGCATTCGATTTGTTAAAAATATTCCTTAACAATGTTAATTAACAGGTATCTGTTTGGACGGAGGAAACAGAATCGTTAGCTAACAGAAATATTTCGCTTTGAATTCCCCAACAAGCATTCGATTTGTTAAAAATATTCCTTAACAATGTTAATTAACAGGTATCTGTTGGGACGACGGAAACAGAACTGTTAGCTAACAGAAATATTTCGCTTTGAATTCCCCAACAAGCATTCGATTTGTTAAAAATATTCCTTAACAATGTTAATTAACAGGTATCTGTTGGGACGACGGAAACAGAACTGTTAGCTAACAGAAATATTTCGCTTTGAATTCCCCAACAAGCATTCGATTTGTTAAAAATATTCCTTAACAATGTTAATAACAGGTATCTGTTTGGACGAAGGAAACAGAATCGTTAGCTAACAGAAATATTTCGCTTTGAATTCCCCAACAAGCATTCGATTTGTTAAAAATATTCCTTAATAATGTTGATTAACAGGTATCTGTTGGGACGACGGAAACAGAACTGTTAGCTAACAGAAATATTTCGCTTTGAATTCCCCAACAAGCATTCGATTTGTTAAAAATATTCCTTAACAATGTTAATTAACAGGTATCTGTTGGGACGACAGAAACAGAACTGTTAGCTAACAGAAATATTTCGCTTTGAATTCCCCAACAAGCATTCGATTTGTTAAAAATATTCCTTAACAATGTTGATTAACAGGTATCTGTTGGGACGACGGAAACAGAACTGTTAGCTAACAGAAATATTTCGCTTTGAATTCCCCAACAAGCATTCGATTTGTTAAAAATATTCCTTAACGATGTTAATTAACAGGTATCTGTTTGGACGAAGGAAACAGAATCGTTAGCTAACAGAAATATTTCGCTTTGAATTCCCCAACAAGCATTCGATTTGTTAAAAATATTCCTTAACAATGTTAATTAACAGGTATCTGTTTGGACGGCGGAAACAGAATCGTTAGCAAACAGAAATATTTCGCTTTGAATTCCCCCACAAGCATTCGATTTGTTAAAAATATTCCTTAACAATGTTAATTAACAGGTATCTGTTTGGACGGCGGAAACAGAATCGTTAGCTAACAGAAATATTTCGCTTTGAATTCCCCAACAAGCATTCGATTTGTTAAAAATATTCCTTAACAATGTTAATTAACAGGTATCTGTTTGGACGAAGGAAACAGAATCGTTAGCAAACAGAAATATTTCGCTTTAAATTCCCCAACAAGCATTCGATTTGTTAAAAATATTCCTTAACAATGTTAATTAACAGGTATCTGTTTGGACGGCGGAAACAGAATCGTTAGCTAACAGAAATATTTCGCTTTGAATTCCCCAACAAGCATTCGATTTGTTAAAAATATTCCTTAACAATGTTAATTAACAGGTATCTGTTTGGACGGCGGAAACAGAATCGTTAGCAAACAGAAATATTTCGCTTTAAATTCCCCAACAAGCATTCGATTTGTTAAAAATATTCCTTAACAATGTTAATTAACAGGTATCTGTTTGGACGGCGGAAACAGAATCGTTAGCTAACAGAAATATTTCGCTTTGAATTCCCCAACAAGCATTCGATTTGTTAAAAATATTCCTTAACAATGTTATTAACAGGTATCTGTTTGGACGGCGGAAACAGAATCGTTAGCTAACAGAAATATTTCGCTTTGAATTCCCCAACAAGCATTCGATTTGTTAAAATATTCCTTAACAATGTTAATTAACAGGTATCTATTTGGATGGCGGAAACAGAATCGTTAGCTAACAGAAATATTTCGCTTTGAATTCCCCAACAAGCATTCGATTTGTTAAAAATATTCCTTAACAATGTTAATTAACCGGTATCTGTTTGGACGGCGGAAACAGAATCGTTAGCAAACAGAAATATTTCGCTTTGAATTCCCCAACAAGCATTCGATTTGTTAAAAATATTCCTTAACAATGTTAATTAACAGGTATCTGTTTGGACGAAGGAAACAGAATCGTTAGCTAACAGAAATATTTCGCTTTCAATTCCCCAACAAGCATTCGATTTGTTAAAAATATTCCTTAACAATGTTAATTAACAGGTATCTGTTGGGACGACGGAAACAGAACTGTTAGCTAACAGAATATTTCGCTTTGAATTGCCCAACAAGCATTCGATTTGTTAAAAATATTCCTTAACAATGTTAATTAACAGGTATCTGTTTGGACGAAGGAAACAGAATCGTTAGCTAACAGAAATATTTCGCTTTGAATTCCCCAACAAGCATTCGATTTGTTAAAAATATTCCTTAACCATGTTAATTAACAGGTATCTGTTGGGACGACGGAAACAGAACTGTTAGCTAACAGAAACATTTCACTTTGAATTCCCCAACAAGCATTCGATTTGTTAAAAATATTCCTTAACAATGTTAATTAACAGGTATCTGCTTGGACGGCGGAAACAGAATCGTTAGCAAACAGAAATATTTCACTTTGAATTCCCCAACAAGCATTCGATTTGACAATGTTAATTAACAGGTATCTGTTTGGACGGCGGAAACAGAATCGTTAGCTAACAGAATATTTCGCTTTGAATTCCCCAACAAGCATTCGATTTGTTAAAAATATTCCTTAACCATGTTAATTAACAGGTATCTGTTGGGACGACGGAAACAGAACTGTTAGCTAACAGAAACATTTCACTTTGAATTCCCCAACAAGCATTCGATTTGTTAAAAATATTCCTTAACAATGTTAATTAACAGGTATCTGCTTGGACGGCGGAAACAGAATCGTTAGCAAACAGAAATATTTCACTTTGAATTCCCCAACAAGCATTCGATTTGACAATGTTAATTAACAGGTATCTGTTTGGACGGCGGAAACAGAATCGTTAGCTAACAGAAATATTTCGCTTTGAATTCCCCAACAAGCATTCGATTTGTTAAAAATATTCCTTAACAATGTTAATTAACAGGTATCTGTTTTGGACGGCGGAAACAGAATCGTTAGCTAACAGAAATATTTCGCTTTGAATTCCCCAACAAGAATTCGATTTGTTAAAAATATTCCTTAACAATGTTAATTAACAGGTATCTGTTTGGACGGCGGAAACAGAATCGTTAGCTAGCAGAAATATTTCGCTTTGAATTCCCCAACAAGCATTCGATTTGTTAAAAATATTCCTTAACAATGTTAATTAACAGGTATCTGTTTGGACGGCGGAAACAGAATCGTTAGCTAACAGAAATATTTCGCTTTGAATTCCCCAACAAGCATTCGATTTGTTAAAAATATTCCTTAACAATGTTATTTAACAGGTACCTGTTTGGACGGCGAAAACAGAATCGTTAGCTAACAGAAATATTTCGCTTTGAATTCCCCAACAAGCATTCGATTTGTTAAAAATATTCCTTAACAATGTTAATTAACAGGTATCTGTTTGGACGGCGGAAACAGAATCGTTAGCTAACAGAAATATTTCGCTTTAAATTCCCCAACAAGCATTCGATTTGTTAAAAATATTCCTTAACAATGTTAATTAACAGGTATCTGTTGGGACGACGGAAACAGAATATACGATATCCTTAACAATATTCCTTAACAATGTTCCTTAACAATGTTAATATTCCTTAACAATGTTAATTAACAGGATATTCCTTAACAATGTTAATTAACAGGTATCTGTTAGGACGACGGAAACAGAATAACGATATCTGTTTGGACGAAGGAAACAGAATCGTTAGCTAACAGAAATATTTCGCTTTGAATTCCCCAACAAGCATTCGATTTGTTAAAAATATTCCTTAACAATGTTAATTAACAGGTATCTGCTTGGACGGCGGAAACAGAATCGTTAGCAAACAGAAATATTTCACTTTGAATTCCCCAACAAGCATTCGATTTGACAATGTTAATTAACAGGTATCTGTTTGGACGGCGGAAACAGAATCGTTAGCTAACAGAAATATTTCGCTTTGAATTCCCCAACAAGCATTCGATTTGTTAAAAATATTCCTTAACAATGTTAATTAACAGGTATCTGTTTGGACGGCAGAAACAGAATCGTTAGCTAACAGAAATATTTCGCTTTGAATTCCCCAACAAGCATTCGATTTGTTAAAAATATTCCTTAACAATGTTAATTAACAGGTATCTGTTTGGACGGCGGAAACAGAATCGTTAGCTAACAGAAATATTTCGCTTTGAATTCCCCAACAAGAATTCGATTTGTTAAAAATATTCCTTAACAATGTTAATTAACAGGTATCTGTTTGGACGGCGGAAACAGAATCGTTAGCTAGCAGAAATATTTCGCTTTGAATTCCCCAACAAGCATTTGATTTGTTAAAAATATTCCTTAACAATGTTAATTAACAGGTATCTGTTTGGACGGCGGAAACAGAATCGTTAGCTAACAGAAATATTTCGCTTTGAATTCCCCAACAAGCATTCGATTTGTTTAAAAATATTCCTTAACAATGTTAATTAACAGGTATCTGTTTGGACGGCGGAAACAGAATCGTTAGCTAACAGAAATATTTCGCTTTGAATTCCCCAACAAGCATTCGATTTTGTTAAAAATATTCCTTAACAATGTTAATTAACAGGTATCTGTTTGGACGAAGGAAACAGAATCGTTAGCTAACAGAAAATTTCGCTTTGAATTCCCCAACAAGCATTCGATTTGTTAAAAATATTCCTTAACAATGTTAATTACCAGGTATCTGTTTGGACGGCGGAAACAGAATCGTTAGCAAACAGAAATATTTCGCTTTGAATTCCCCAACAAGCATTCGATTTGTTAAAAATATTCCTTAACAATGTTATTTAACAGGTACCTGTTTGGACGGCGAAAACAGAATCGTTAGCTAACAGAAATATTTCGCTTTGAATCCCCCAACAAGCATTCGATTTGTTAAAAATATTCCTTAACAATGTTAATTAACAGGTATCTGTTTGGACGGCGGAAACAGAATCGTTAGCTAACAGAAATATTTCGCTTTGAATTCCCCAACAAGCATTCGATTTGTTAAAAATATTCCTTAACAATGTTAATTAACAGGTATCTGTCTGGACGGCGGAAACAGAATCGTTAGCTAACAGAAATATTTCGCTTTGAATTCCCCAACAAGCATTCGATTTGTTAAAAATATTCCTTAACAATGTTAATTAACAGGTATCTGTTTGGATGGCGGAAACAGAATCGTTAGCTAACAGAAATATTTCGCTTTGAATTCTCCCAAACAAGCATTCGATTCGTTAAAAATATTCCTTAACAATGTTAATTAGCAGGTATCTGTTTGGACGAAGGAAACAGAATCGTTAGCAAACAGAAATATTTCGCTTTAAATTCCCCGACAAGAATTCGATTTGTTAAAAATATTCCTTAACAACGTTAATTAACAGGTATCTGTTGGGACGACGGAAACAGAATATACGATATCCTTAACAATATTCCTTAACAATGTTCCTTAACAATGTTAATATTCCTTAACAATGTTAATTAACAGGATATTCCTTAACAATGTTAATTAACAGGATATTCCTTAACAATGTTAATTAACAGGTAACTGTTGGGACGACGGAAACAGAATAACGAAATCTGTTTGGACGAAGGAAACAGAATCGTTAGCTAACAGAAATATTTCGCTTTAAATTCCCCAACAAGCATTCGATTTGTTAAAAATATTCCTTAACAATGTTAATTAACAGGTATCTGTTTGGACGAAGGAAACAGAATCGTTAGCAAACAGAAATATTTCGCTTTAAATTCCCCAACAAGCATTCGATTTGTTAAAAATATTCCTTAACAATGTTAATTAACAGGTATCTGTTTGGACGAAGGAAACAGAACCGTTAGCTAACAGAAATATTTCGCTTTGAATTCCCCAACAAGCATTCGATTTGTTAAAAATATTCCTTAACAATGTTAATTAACAGGTATCTGTTTGGACGGCGGAAACAGAATCGTTAGCTAACAGAAATATTTCGCTTTGAATTCCCCAACAAGCATTCGATTTGTTAAAAATATATCCTTAACAATGTTAATTAACAGGTATCTGTTTGGACGGCGGAAACAGAATCGTTAGCTAACAGAAATATTTCGCTTTGAATTCCCCAACAAGCATTCGATTTGTTAAAAATATTCCTTAACAATGTTAATTAACAGGTATCTGTTTGGACGGCGGAAACAGAATCGTTAGCTAACAGAAATATTTCGCTTTGAATTCCCCAACAAGCATTCGATTTGTTAAAAATATTCCTTAACAATGTTAATTAACAGGTATCTGTTTGGACGGCGGAAACAGAATCGTTAGCTAAGAGAAATATTTCGCTTTGAATTCCCCAACAAGCATTCGATTTGTTAAAAATATTCCTTAACAATGTTAATTAACAGGTATCTGTTTGGACGGCGGAATCAGAATCGTTAGCTAACAGAAATATTTTGCTTTGAATTCCCCAACAAGCATTCGATTTGTTAAAAATATTCCTTAACAATGTTAATTAACAGGTATCTGTTTGGACGGCGGAAACAGAATCGTTAGCTAACAGAAATATTTCGCTTTGAATTCCCCAACAAGCATTCGATTTGTTAAAAATATTCCTTAACAATGTTAATCAACAGGTATCTGTTGGGACGGCGGAAACAGAATCGTTAGCTAACAGAAATATTTCGCTTTGAATTCCCCAACAAGCATTCGATTTGTTAAAAATATTCCTTAACAATGTTAATTAACAGGTATCTGTTTGGACGGCGGAAACAGAATCGTTAGCTAACAGAAATATTTCGCTTTGAATTCCCCAACAAGCATTCGATTTGTTAAAAATATTCCTTAACAATGTTAATTAAAGGTATCTGTTTGGACGGCGGAAAATAAATCGTTAGCTAACAGAAATATTTCGCTTTGAATTCCCCAACAAGCATTCGATTTGTTAAAAATATTCCTTAACAATGTTAATTAACAGGTATCTGTTTGGACGGCGGAAACAGAATCGTTAGCTAACAGAAATATTTTGCTTTGAATTCCCCAACAAGCATTCGATTTGTTAAAAATATTCCTTAACAATGTAATTAACAGGTATCTGTTTGGACGGCGGAAACAGAATCGTTAGCTAACAGAAATATTTCGCTTTGAATTCCCCAACAAGCATTCGATTTGTTAAAAATATTCCTTAACAATGTTAATCAACAGGTATCTGTTGGGACGGCGGAAACAGAATCGTTAGCTAACAGAAATATTTCGCTTTGAATTCCCCAACAAGCATTCGATTTGTTAAAAATATTCCTTAACAATGTTAATTAACAGGTATCTGTTTGGACGGCGGAAACAGAATCGTTAGCTAACAGAAATATTTCGCTTTGAATTCCCCAACAAGCATTCGATTTGTTAAAAATATTCCTTAACAATGTTAATTAACAGGTATCTGTTTGGACGGCGGAAACAGAATCGTTAGCTAACAGAAATATTTCGCTTTGAATTCCCCAACAAGCATTCGATTCGTTAAAAATATTCCTTAACAATGTTAATTAGCAGGTATCTGTTTTGGACGAAGGAAACAGAATCGTTAGCAAACAGAAATATTTCGCTTTAAATTCCCCAACAAGCATTCGATTTGTTAAAAATATTCCTTAACAACGTTAATTAACAGGTATCTGTTGGGGACGACGGAAACAGAATATACGATATCCTTAACAATATTCCTTAACAATGTTCCTTAACAATGTTAATATTCCTTAACAATGTTAATTAACAGGATATTCCTTAACAATGTTAATTAACAGGATATTCCTTAACAATGTTAATTAACAGGTAACTGTTGGGACAACGGAACAGAATAACGAAATCTGTTTGGACGAAGGAAACAGAATCGTTAGCTAACAGAAATATTTCGCTTTAAATTCCCCAACAAGCATTCGATTTGTTAAAAATATTCCTTAACAATGTTAATTAACAGGTATCTGTTTGGACGAAGGAAACAGAATCGTTAGCAAACAGAAATATTTCGCTTTAAATTCCCCAACAAGCATTCGATTTGTTAAAAATATTCCTTAACAATGTTAATTAACAGGTATCTGTTTGGACGAAGGAAACAGAACCGTTAGCTAACAGAAATATTTCGCTTTGAATTCCCCAACAAGCATTCGATTTGTTAAAAATATTCCTTAACAATGTTAATTAACAGGTAACTGTTGGGACGACGGAAACAGAACTGTTAGCTAACAGAAATATTTCGCTTTGAATTCCCCAACAAGCATTCGATTTGTTAAAAATATTCCTTAACAATGTTAATTAACAGGTATCTGTTTGGACGAAGGAAACAGAATCGTTAGCTAACAGAAATATTTCGCTTTAAATTCCCCAACAAGCATTCGATTTGTTAAAAAAATTCCTTAACAATGTTAATTAACAGGTATCTGTTTGGACGAAGGAAACAGAATCGTTAGCTAACAGAAATATTTCGCTTTAAATTCCCCAACAAGCATTCGATTTGTTAAAAATATTCCTTAACAATGTTAATTAACAGGTATCTGTTTGGACGGCGGAAACAGAATCGTTAGCTAACAGAAATATTTCGCTTTGAATTCCCCAACAAGCATTCGATTTGTTAAAAATACTCCTTAACAATGTTAATTAACAGGTATCTGTTTGGACGGCGGAAACAGAATCGTTAGCTAACAGAAATATTTCGCTTTGAATTCCCCAACAAGCATTCGATTTGTTAAAAATATTCCTTAACAATGTTAATTAACAGGTATCTGTTTGGACGGCGGAAACAGAATCGTTAGCTAACAGAAATATTTCGCTTTGAATTCCCCAACAAGCATTCGATTTGTTTAAAAATATTCCTTAACAATGTTAATTAACAGGTATCTGTTTGGACGGCGGAAACAGAATCGTTAGCTAACAGAAATATTTCGCTTTGAATTCCCCAACAAGCATTCGATTTGTTAAAAATATTCCTTAACAATGTTAATTAACAGGTATCTGTTTGGACGGCGGAAACAGAATCGTTAGCTAACAGAAATATTTCGCTTTGAATTCCCCAACAAGCATTCGATTTGTTAAAAATATTCCTTAACAATGTTAATTAACAGGTATCTGTTTGGACGGCGGAAACAGAATCGTTAGCTAAGAGAAATATTTCGCTTTGAATTCCCCAACAAGCATTCGATTTGTTAAAAATATTCCTTAACAATGTTAATTAACAGGTATCTGTTTGGACGGCGGAAACAGAATCGTTAGCTAACAGAAATATTTTGCTTTGAATTCCCCAACAAGCATTCGATTTGTTAAAAATATTCCTTAACAATGTTAATTAACAGGTATCTGTTTGGACGGCGGAAACAGAATCGTTAGCTAACAGAAATATTTCGCTTTGAATTCCCCAACAAGCATTCGATTTGTTAAAAATATTCCTTAACAATGTTAATCAACAGGTATCTGTTGGGACGGCGGAAAAGAATCGTTAGCTAACAGAAATATTTCGCTTTGAATTCCCCAACAAGCATTCGATTTGTTAAAAATATTCCTTAACAATGTTAATTAACAGGTATCTGTTTGGACGGCGGAAACAGAATCGTTAGCTAACAGAAATATTTCGCTTTGAATTCCCCAACAAGCATTCGATTTGTTAAAAATATTCCTTAACATGTTAATTAACAGGTATCTGTTTGGACGGCGGAAACAGAATCGTTAGCTAACAGAAATATTTCGCTTTGAATTCCCCAACAAGCATTCGATTTGTTAAAAATATTCCTTAACAATGTTAATTAACAGGTATCTGTTTGGACGGCGGAAACGAATCGTTAGCTAACAGAAATATTTTGCTTTGAATTCCCAACAAGCATTCGATTTGTTAAAAATATTCCTTAACAATGTTAATTAACAGGTATCTGTTTGGACGGCGGAAACAGAATCGTTAGCTAACAGAAATATTTCGCTTTGAATTCCCCAACAAGCATTCGATTTGTTAAAAATATTCCTTAACAATGTTAATCAACAGGTATCTGTTGGGACGGCGGAAACAGAATCGTTAGCTAACAGAAATATTTCGCTTTGAATTCCCCAACAAGCATTCGATTTGTTAAAAATATTCCTTAACAATGTTAATTAACAGGTATCTGTTTGGACGGCGGAAACAGAATCGTTAGCTAACAGAAATATTTCGCTTTGAATTCCCCAACAAGCATTCGATTTGTTAAAAATATTCCTTAACAATGTTAATTAACAGGTATCTGTTTGGACGGCGGAAACAGAATCGTTAGCTAACAGAAATATTTCGCTTTGAATTCCCCAACAAGCATTCGATTTGTTAAAAATATTCCTTAACAATGTTAATTAACAGGTATCTGTTTGGACGAAGGAAACAGAATCGTTAGCAAACAGAAATATTTCGCTTTAAATTTCCTAAACAATATTTCGCTAATTAGTGAGTTCTTGTATAACAAGAACTTGTTATACAAGAACTATTTGTGAATAAAAACTCACCCTGTAAGCACAAGGAATTTTTGCCAACTGTTTTGTGTTCGAACTTGTTTGTTTAATTTTTAAAACCGCACATGATTCCTAAGCAGAAAATCGAAATCCTTAACCACGCGAGAAAAGAAAAGTTCCAACATTATGGTTGACGCAATAAAGAATTGGCGCAAATTAATTCAGGTTCAGCCGAACGCCACCGCCTCGTCCGGTGGCGGCGCACAGGCGGCGTTACAACACTTCAGTGACAGTCGACCGGGCGTCTCGTCGGTGGCGTTTGATACATGTCACACTTGCCACAGTCACATGGTGACTTACTTAACTCTGGCAAAGATGTAACCCCAGTTACTCGCCAAAGTGAAGCTATAAGTGAAGCTGTCCACTTAATAGATCTACTAGTTACTTCAAATTACATCTTCACCTTAACTTGTTCCCAGTTTCAGCGACATAGTCTTCTTAACATTAATTTTCAAACCTATTCTTGCAGCCTGGACTCGTAGAACCTTTAAGAGTTAATATATAAAAATCCTGCGCTCACATACAGGTGTTTTGATTTTCGCTGTAATGAGCCCTTGCCATCGCAACATAAACCTCAAAATCACATGTGAAAAATTCTAGCAAGAAATAATTCCAATGTAGAATTGGTCCCAAAGTTAGACAGGGACCATCGATGCGTCTCCTTTGTCTTAGAACAAAAACCATAAAAAAATTCATTCTTTAAAATACATTTAAAAAGATACCTTTTTTGGTATTATTATTGGAAGGTGTTTTGATTTTCAGTTGAATTCAAATTCAATTCTTCAAAATAAATTTACAAAGATATTTTTTTTTGGTATTATTATTAGAAAAAAGATCTCTCCCCCCACTCTTGGAAAATGCCTTTTTGTGCCTTCACCTCAAAATAGGTACAAGTAGGTCTCCTAATTACATATCTATCATCTACAGAAACGTAAACACTAATTTATAAGTACAAGTAGCAACTCGGGGGGATTCAGGCGACTAGCGGTACATCTAGTAGATATTGTCCCTAAGCAGACTAAACTAATGAGAGTTTCGAAAAAAAAGTTTACCTTCGATAGATATCGCAAAGCTAAACACTTGGTTACTTGGGCTTGTGTAAGAAACAGCAAATATAGAATAATATTCATAACATAAAACAATACAACGACTTTTATAGGTGAAGCATGGATTCATGAAACTAAACAGCATATATATATATATATATATATATATATATATATATATATATATATATATATATTAATATATATATATAATATATATATATATATATATATATATATATATATTATATATATATATATATATATATATATATATATATATATATATATATATATATATATATATATATATATATATATATATATATATATATATATATATATATATATATATATATATATATATATATATATATATATATATATATATATATATATATATATATATTATATATATAATATATATATAATATATATATATATATATATATATATATATATATATATATATATATATATATATATATATATATATATATATATATATATATATATATATATATATATATATATATATATATATATATATATATATATATATATATATATATATATTATATATATATATATATATATATATATATATATATATATATATGTATATATCCCAAACTGCTTGAGATTTGAATCGAAAATTACTAAGTAGCGACTTGGTAAGCTATACCAGGGTAGATGTGACTTAAAAAAACAACCAAAAAAAAAGAAATTATGAGCAAAATATAAGGAATTATAAAAATATCCTTGAAATCATGAATACCCCCCCCTCTTCTTGCACGCATTGATCAAAGAACAATTGAAACTTACCAAGTCCTTGGTAAGTTACACCAGGGTAGATGTGACTACAAAAAACAGCCAAAAATAAAGAAATTACGAACAAATCATAAGGAATTATAAAAAATCCTTAAATCATTTTTTAAATAGAGAAATGAAAGTTACTTACGCTATACTCATTCCTCAATTTAATATTAAAATGGAAAGACTAAAAGAAAACATTTGCATTAACACCCGATGACCTAAAATTAAACATTAGAAAGGCAAACAAAGAGCATCATAAGCAATAGCATTTCAGGCAGTAATTTCTCATTAGCCCATGAAAGATTGGACTACCAAGCAGTGATGCCAGGGGCCTGATTTAAGAATGCGCACCGAGGAAAGCTTATTTTTCTGGTGGAGTTCGAAATTCAGGGTAAATTAGATCTTGCAGGGATGAGTGCAAAAAAAAAAAAAAAAAAAAAAAAAAAAAAAAAAAAAAAAAAATCAGAGACAATGTTACCAGAAAGTGTGAATTTTGCTTTTCAGAATACTAGAACTCAAAATTGGTAGGATTCAGTCTTCATTGACAGATTTTGGCACCATATTCCGAAATCTGAAACAGTGAAGCATTTTTGACTGATTACATGCGCTTTTGTAGTCGAAATTTTCGGTTCTCAGTCTCTAGGTTGACGAGAAAGATATTTTCCTTAGTTCTCTGGTGTGTTAGAGAATTAAATAAAAAAGGGAATTAAAGATGATCTAACAAAAAAAAAAAAAAAAAATACTTGCCAATATCTAAAGTGGTATTTTACATTACTTTTTGGCTAATATGCTGAATTATTCCCTATCAACAATAGAGAAATTGTGATTAAAGAAGTAGAAAAAGAAATAGGTACTCAATATACTGGTCTTGCAATATAAATAAGTTATACAAAAACGTGGAAGTTAAAGGCGCATTTGATAAAGATAACTAATAGATAGGATTATTATCAAACTTAGTTATGAGAACAAAATGTTTCGTAGCTTTCAAAATATAAATTAGAACGACAAGAACGACCAAGTCAAAGATAAGAAATTAGACCAGCCGTTATTAATGTAACTATTTATAAAATTGCAGGCTAAGGACAACGTTCTGAGATGTTGTCATGAAATAGAAGCCAAAGACATATACATATGAGACAAAATTGTACTTGGCAAGGACCTTCAACAGTTCCGATTGTTATTTTAATTGTGTTTTACTTTTAATGAACTTCGAATTAGTTTTGTACATTTTTAATTATATATTGTATTTATCTTCGACTAGTATTCAAGATCATTTTCAAAGTTAAACAGCAAACCCTCCTTCTATATCACCCAAAATTTCCTCGAGAGTTTCATCTTCATTTTCAATGTCATTGGATGGTTTTTTGATGTCATACATGTCAATGGTAAATCTATTCAGCATAGCGGGTGTGGAATAAAAGTCCCTGCAGTACTTTCCCTGGCAATTTAGCCTAAGTCGGATTGTCACAGTAGAATTAAGCATTTAAAGGTGCATCCTGTTTCGAATTTTGTACTTGACAAGATTCATGACAGAAAACACTCTCTCGACGAAGGGGTTGCTGATGGGTGAGCTTAAGACAAAAAGAGCTGCTTGAGCTATGTCGAACAAAGGTCAGCTTTTCCCACTCTTTTCTGTATTTTTTTTTTCGAAATTTGACCACCTTCCCATTTGGTTTTTCACGCTAAGGATAATGTACGCTTTAATATTTGAAATTTAGGTGATCGTGGAGCCTGGAATGCGATATGAGAATCCCTACGGGGTTCTGAAAATTCCACCTGTCTTTATAGAGAGATTTCTGAATCTGTCAGTAGAAGTTGTCAGTAAACACTAGACTCTGAAATTTTATTTTTTGTCACTGTTATTGTGAAGGCAAAACGCGCCCACTTTGCGCCGAATTCTTTTGACATCCGAAAAATCGGTGCAATGCGCCAATTTGAAAAATTCAATGCGCAATCAACTCAAAATGGCGCTAGCAAATCACGCACTCCCCATGGAATCAAAAACGGAACGCGTAGTTATCATCCATAATTTGCTAAATTAACTCGGATTCATAACGCTGTAACTATGGCTATGTGATAATTAAAAGATCAGGTCGGAATGAATATTAGAAAATGCGAAGGTAGTTACCTGAAACAGCCTTCAGCAATATCCATATCTTCATCATAGACTTTTCCTTTAAACAACGGCTGAGGAGCGTTAGCAAAGAATACTGTAAATGGAAAATTATTCGCAATGTCCTCGACAGAAACAACCTATAAACAAATTATAATTATTAATATAAAATAAAAATATATAAATAAAAGTTCAGATAGGGATAAAGCCTTTTATTAGACAGTGAAAAAGAAAGATGTAAAATTCTGGATATTTCGATCACATACACAGCAACCGTCATCAGCAGATAATTACTACTAATACTACTAACAACTCACTGCAGCACCAAGCCGCCTGAGGCCAACACAGCTACGTACGCTCCTCCTCCACCCCAATCTATTCAAAGCCTCCCTTTTTACACCCGCCCACGAAGTTCCCATTTTCTTTAAATCTTTCTTTATGACGTTCAATGATGACTAACGAATGGATATCCACTCTGATAATTTTAATTTTGGCATTCTTTTGTCAGTCTTATAGTTTTTTTGTTACTATTTATTCTTTTTGTTTTTGGTTTTCTCATTTTTATTTATTTGACCCCGAAATTTGAATTCAGTCGATCGGGACTTGTGAAAGTGATTTTTTGTAAAAAAACAAAATATCTTATCATCTCTATCAACAATAGCATTTCTATATATACACCTACTGTCTACCTTTTTTTTCTCGAGCAGAATTATAATTATAATGTTGTGTTGATATGTTGGTAGTTGGAAGGTGTGGTAACCCGATGCATATGTGTAATGTAGAATATTCTAGGAGTGGCCATACAAGCCCAGAATACTGGGCTTCGTGCTTTTTTTCGTATATATTAGTTATGTAATAAAGATCTCCATTTATTAAAAAAACAACAAAAAAACTGCGATTTTTGTTCAAGGAACTTACATAATATATTGCTTGTTAAATGAAAAAAAAGGAAAAAATAAAATTCATTAAATGAGATTATTTTAGTTTTATACTCTTCAAATTATTTTCATCTTTATCAAAAAAATCGTCTTGTTTACGTAAAAAATAGTCTTTTACTAGGTTGCTAGCTACTAGCAGATTGAATTTTCTCCAATATCTTTTCTTTCTCCAGTCCATATTCAGTCCACGTTTGATTACAAATATGTCAAATAGCTTATAAATCAGGATAATATCCGGGTTGCAGCGGTAGCTAGCAACATAGTAAGAGACGATCATGTCCAATGTTAATAAATATCAATAACCCATAACTCCTAAAAATAGAATCAGATCAAAACAAAAGGTAAACCATTAGAACCGCCTTGTTGGAATTCCTTATATAGGAAACTTACTTTCCCTTGGCTTGAACAACAAGAGAAATATATTGGCTTGAAAACCAAGAAAAGTGGTAGCTACTACAGCATTTTGGCTAAACTGCATCTTTTTTTCTTTTTTCTTTTCCACAGATAGCTTGGCACTGGAACATCGAAGAGAGTTGTTCAATGGCTCACTTTAAAGGGAATTACTGGATCTAGTGCCATTTGTAACTAATTTTTATTTTATTTTAAATAGAATCAATTTTTCCACTAAAAAACTGCATTTTTATGGCTAATCTTGATGAATGACGTCATAATCGTAGGGTAGTGACCATATATGAAGTAATAAGTGAACGCAATATTTATACGCGCTTATCTTTGGACAAGATAATATAAGACATATCTGGGTTGCAGCGGTAGCTAGCAATCTGGGCTGCAGTGGTAGCTAGCAACCTAGTAAGAGACGAGCACATCCAATGTTATTAAATATAAAAACCCATAACTCCTAAAAAAAAAAAGTCAGATCAAAACAAAAAGTACACCATTAGAACTTCCATGTCTGAAACCACGTATAGGAAACTTTCTGTCATTTGGCTTGAACAGCAAGGGAAATATATTGGCTTGAAACTCAAAAAAAGTGGCGGCTACTACAGCATTCTGCCTAAGCGGCATCTTTTTTTTCTTTCTCTTTTCTTCTTTCGTTTCCACAGATAGCTTGGCACTGGAACATCGTAGAGAGTTGTTCAATGGCTCATTTTAAAGGAAATTAATTCGGTTCAAAACCTTTTGTAACTACAACAAATTATTGTTAAAACAGAATAAATTTTTCCACTAAAAATTGCATTTTTGATGTCTTTTAATACTGCTGTCTTTTCAAAGATATTTGATTTTTGAAGCAATCAAACAGTTCGTGGTAAAGTTATATTAAGACTTTATATTCCATATAAAGTCTCTAGGTTGCTAGCAGTAGCTAGCAACCTAGTAAGAGACGATCAGGCCCCATAGTAAAAACTAAAGTAACCCATAACTCCTGAAAAAAGATTCAGATCAAAACAAGAAGTATACTATTAGAACCGCCTTGTCCAAAACTTCTATATAGCAAACATACCATCCATTGGCTTGAATAACATGGAAAATATGCTGGCTTGAAAATCAAGAAAATCGACTTTAACCACGATATTCTCCACAAACGGCATCTTTTTTTCTTTCCGCTTGATTTTACTCCTCAGCTAGCTGGGCACTGGAATATCCTAGAGAGCTGTATAATGGCTCATTTTAAAGGAAATTGCTACATCTAGTTACATTAAAAGACGATCATTGGAATAACATTCATAATATATGGGGAATATGTAAGTTTCAACGGATATTATTTACATAAAGGACCGATATAGTTCATCATAAATGGTATTTGTCAATTTTTTTTTTTTATATAATATATTAAGGGACGATCATTAGAAAAAAACAAACCATTGCATTTATTAGACTTAATTAGCTGTGGAGTTACACAGCTACACACATATAACTGTGTGGAGTTACACAGTTACACATATATTGTACATCATTTATAGCACCCCAGATCATGGCACGTCGCAAAACTCTCTATAAAGATTCTATATATATGGATTCAGATTGTCACTTGTCTTCTAACCGAAGACAATTTGTTGTCTTTTCATATTGCAGTCTTTTCAAAGATATATGATTATTAAAGCAAGTCCAATTTCTAACAACAATATCTACTATGCTCCAAACTTTTGGTTTTATTTTTTAAGGTTTTTAAATTGTTTAATCCCTTGTTAAAATATATACAAATATTTTTGCAATTACAAGCGTTTTGCTTTTTACACAATTTAATATCTTTCAATACTGTGTCTTTTCAAAGATATTTGATCATCAAAGCAAGTCCAATTTCTAACAAAGATTCCTACTCAGCTTCAAACTTTTGGTTTTCTTTTTTAAGGTTTTTGAATTGTTGTAATCCATTCTTAAAATATATACAAAATTTTTTGTAATTACCAGTTTTTTTTCTTTACTCAATTAAATGTCTTTTCACACTGTAATCTATCCAAAGATATTTCATTATTACAGCATGTTCGATTTCTAACAACGATTTCTACTAAGCTTCAAATTTGGTTTTCTTTTTCAAAGTTTCTGAATTATTGTAGTCCTTTGTTAAAATACATTCAAATATTTTTGCATTTACCAGTTTTTTGCTCTTTAAGCAATTAAAAGTTTTTTCATACTGCAGTCTAATCAAAGATACGATCATTGCAACAAGTCCGATTTCTAACAGCGATTTCTACTAGACCTTTGCTCTTTCCGCAATTCAATGTATTTTCATACTACGGTCTTTTCAAAAATATTTGATTATTAAAGCAAGTCCAATTTCTTACAACGATTTCTACTAAGCTTTGAACTTTTTGGTTTTCTTTTCTGAGGTTTTAGAATTGTTGTAATGCCTTGTTAAAATATATACAAATATTTTTGCAATCACCAGTTTTTTGTTCTTCGGGAAATTTAATGTCTTTTTAAACTGAATCTATTCATAAATATTTGATTATTACAGCAAGTCCGATTTCTAACAACGATTTTTACTAAGCTTCAAGCTTTTGGTTTTCTATTTTAGGGTTTTGAAATAGTTTTAATCCCTTGTCAAAATATATACAAGTATTTTTGCAATTACCAATTTTTGCTCTTTAAGCAATTTAATGTTTTTCTCCATACATGAAAATCTTTAATTTTTCCTCATAATTGTGACGCCGTTGGGCGCCGGCACTCGGCAAACGCCAGGCTTCTATATATCTCTTTCCGCAATTCAATGTCTTTTCATACTGAATCTATTCATAAATATTTGATTATTACAGCAAGTCCGATTTCTAACAACGATTTCTACTAAGCTTCAAACTTTTGGTTTTCGATTTTAGGGTTTTAAAATTGTTTTAATCCTTTATAAAAATATATACAAGTATGTTTGCAATTACCAATTTTTTTCTCTTTAAGCAATTTAATGTACTTCACCATACATGAAAATCTTCATTTTTCCTCATAAGTTTGACGCCGCTAGGCCCCGGCATTTGGCACACGGCAGGCTTCTATATATATATATTCTCACTATCACTTGTCTTCTAAACGTACAAAATTTGAGCCTTTTCTTGATGTCATGACGTCCAATCATGTACAAGACTGATGAATGACGTCATAATCCTAGACTGTAACCATATATGGCGCAAAAGTAAACTCAATATTATAATGTTAGCTATAGTTGCATCAGTACATAATCGCTAATATTATGATGCAAACTGGAAAAATATTTATGGTGTCTGAGCAATAATATTAATTTCTTAATTCAAATTAGAAAAATACCTGAAAATTTTTAAATTAGTTTTTTTGTTTTTCGATTTATAAAAGAAACTTTTATTTCATCTCTTACTTCAAAGTTGCAATTGTCTCCTGGAACCAAACTTTTTTTGGCTCAACTTCTAAAGTGCGTATCTTTTGTGCTACATTTTCGTAGAAAAGAGATTCAATTTCTTATTTCATTTTAGTTCAGAATCACCAAGTATTATGTAAACTGCAAAAATATTTATGGTGTTCGAGCAATAATATTAATTTTTTAATTCAAACTAGAGAAATACCTGAAAATGTTTAAATTAGTTTTTGTTGTTTGTTCGATTTCATCAACAAAAGTTTAATTCCACCTCTCACTTCAAAGTTATAATTGTCTCCTGGAATCAAACTTTTTTTGGCTCAACTTCTAAAGTGCGTATCTTTTGTGCTATATTTCCGTAGAAAAGAAATTCAATTTTTTATTTTAGTTTTCAGTTCAGAATCTCTAAGGTTATTTTGTAAACTGCAAAAATATTTATGGTGTCCGAGCAATACTTTTTTTTATATTTCAAACTAGAAAAATACCTGAAAATTTTAAAATTAGTTTTATTTTTTGTTAGGATTTTGCTACTCGATATGTTACTTTAGCTTGTCATGTTACTAACTTACTAATGACAGAAGATTTAGTTGCAATTGTTATTGATAATGGATCAGGTATTTGTAAAGCAGAATTTTCAGGAGATGATACCCCAAAAACTTTGTTTCCTGCTGTGATTGGACGTCCAAAACATATGGGAGTGATAATTAATTCAGGCAGCCAGGATGATTATATAGGTGATGACGCTCAAGCAAAAAGGGGAATTTGAAGACTTAAGTATCCTGTAGAGCATGGGATTGTCACAGATTGGGACAATATGGAAAAGATCCTGCAGCATATCTTCTACAATGAACTTCGCGTTGCCCCAGAAGAGCACCCAGTTTTACTCACAGAGGCTCCTCTTAACCCAAAAGCCAACAGAGAAAAAAAATAGTTTTTAGTTCAGAATCGCTAGTTATAAACTGCAAAAATATTTATGGTATCTGAGCAATAATTTTAATCTTTTAATTGAAACTAAAAAAAAATACCTAAAAATTTTAAAGCTAGTTTTCTTTTTTGTCAGGATCTGGGCATCCGACGCGTCAAATAAACGTGAGCTTCATAAGATACATATTCTAATGCAATATAAAATAAATATTCGCTATGGAAAACTTGCTATTACGAAGAAGCCAACATTTGTTAAAGTGAAAGCTGGAAAATTGAAATATACAACTGAATCAGGCAAGGAACTGATGATTAAATTAGCATCTGAAGACAGCAAAATTGAGTTCCACTTAAGAGAACCAAGCATTTTCACTCGCTGGGGAGGTGGAAAACTTGGGAATAGTGGAGAACTTAGCTTAGATGAACTATGTTTGTCCGATAGTACCGAAAAAGAAATTAAGATCTTTAAGAAACAGCAGGTTATAGGTAGTATCTTTGTGAAGATTTTTAAATGTACAGACGAAAGATCTGATGATGGTGATCAAAAATATCGTCTAGAAGCCCATGAAACCATATTACCTACTGCAGAGAAAATTATTAAGGCAGACAAATACAGTGATACCAGACAGTCAAAAGAGCCTATAGGTATGGCAGAAAATATCATAGTAGAAGATGCTAATGTAATGGACAAAATCACCGGTGACGATGCAAATAGTAAGAAATGTCAAAATATATCCCCTACTGCAGGAAAAAATGAACCTTTAGACGATGATAGAGAATATGAAAATAATAATCCCCCAAACGAAAATATTTCCACAATAAGCAAAATTGCAAACAAAACTGAAGATGGAACTGTAAAACAGAAGGTTTATAGAATTCCATCAATGGAAGCTTATGGCAAAAATCAGGCAAAGGAGTATGCTTTCCATACTTTAAAAACATTAGGGAAGCATACAGGCTTGGTCGTACATATTATGGAGGATTTCACTGATTTTACTCCTGTTATTATGGGTAGATTCATTGATCATGTCCATTGTCATTTGCATCTTGGCAGTAAAACCTTAACAAATTTTTACACCAAGCTTTTGTCGCAACAATCTGATTCTGTTGACTATCCTCTGCCCAATGGTGATGAATTCTTTGGCCTTGACAAAAAAATTATGGACTGTATAATGAAGTGCAGCATAGACCATAGAAGGGATCTTTACGGTAACATTATTGTTACTGGAGATGATGTATTCCCAGGTATTGCTGAATGTATTAAGAAAAGCTTAAAAGATAAGGTTCCTAAGTCAGTGGAAGTTTGTGTTACTGCGTAATTTTATGTCAAAAAATCAAAAAAATGGTTAAAATATCCTATAGCTTTGTTTAAAAGCCGAAAAAAACTAGTCTTTCAAATGGAAAAGATCTCACAATGAAAAAGCCAGAAATATTGGAATAGAAAAACATAAAAATTAAAAACTTATCAAATTAAGAAGAAAAATCAAAAGGACAAGGAACTTAGTAGTAGGCTACCTGCACCTGTTGGCTTTATTGTGCACATATCAGCAACAGTGTTCAGCTCTATAGGTGGATCAGCCAGTGTTCAGCTTTGTATGTAAATGTACAAGCGTTCAGGTCTAGTTGTGAATGTACCAGTGTTCAGCTCTATGTGTGAATTAGCTTAATTGTCTGCAGATGTTGGATTAGATTTAGATAAGAGACAAGCCTCAAAGAATCAGGCAGCTAACTCAGTCGAATGTTTGTTCTTCAATGGTTTGATCTTCTAATGATCGTGTTTTAATATAATGCAAGCTACGGCTGCAACCCGGATTAGCTAAAGCACATCTGAGGTCTATACTAAAAAAAGATCGTAAAACAATTAATTAGCTTTTAAAACATATCGCATATGGTCTAGTGGTTTTGGATAGTTGTTTGAACCGTCCGGCTCAGGTTTGAATCCCGGTGTGGTAATTATTTATAAGACATAGTCTGAAGAAATTGATAAGGTAATTTGACAAGACATAGGTTACTAAGGGCAAGAGTTCGTTCCTTACTATAAAAATTCAGATAGAAAACGTATAAAAAAGTTGGCGTTTGGAAGCCACTTTGAGATTGAAAAGAATTGGCTGGGAAACAAATTAAAAACAATCACCTTGGGGGTCTCAGTAAATATCATCAAAAATACTTCTAGTCACCAATGAGGCTGTGAAAATAGATTTGCAGAAAATACATTTTTCAAATAGATGATACGGAGCATCCTAAAGGAGTATTCTGCCACCAGACATAAAGGTTCACAATTTTTTTAAACCGACATTAATCTTAAAGAGAATTATGAAACAGTTTGTTTTATCTAAAACAGAGTTTTAGAATTTTAGTTTAGATTTTTATTTTAGAGTTTTAGTTTAGTTTTAATTTAGAGTTTTAGTTTAAGAGTTTCAGTTTAGAGTTTTAGTTTAGAGTTTTACATTAAAAGACGATCATCAGAATAACAAACCATTGCATACATTGGAAATAATTATCCGGGTTGCAGTCCGGGTCCGGGTCCCTACTCTCTGTTCCTGGAAAGCTGTTTACAATGCTCCTGTTGAAATGTGCAATAAGTTTCTTACATGCTTTGCACCGCCCCCAACAAGCCGGATTCATGCCAGGAAGATCGACAACTGAACAGATTCATACGGTCAGACAGATCGTTGAGAAGACAATAGAATTCAACAAGAAAGCTTACATAGCTTTCAATGACTGTCGTTCTGCCTTTGTCACTGTTGACAGGCAGTCCCTTTGGCTAATCCTGAAGGCTGCGGGCCTACCAACAAAGATAGTCAGCCTCTTTAAAGAGCTCTACCGCAGCACAGAAAGCACCGTCCTTGTTAACGGGTAGCTTTCTTCTTCCTTCCCCATTAAAAATGGTGTACGGCAAGGATGCGCTACTGCACCTGAGCTGTTTAACTGCATCATCGACCACATTTTGAACGAGGCACACCGTGTCCACCCTTTTGGCATAAGTTATGCCGGGAGGACTTTGCCGACGATGTAGCCGTCCTCAGCGAAAATTCGACCAACTTAAGTCTGTACTCAAGATGCTCTCCTCCACTGCCTCCACAGTTGGGCTGCAAATCAACTGGAAGAAAACGAAGATCATGCCCATAGAAAAGAGCGCATCGGTGTCACCCTTAACTGTTGTGATCAACGGCCAAGCTGTTGACGTGGTAAGGCAAATTCACCTATCTCGGACAATTATATCATCAAATGGCACACTTGACGCCAAAATCTCAGCCAGATCAGCCAAGGCAAACTCTGTATTCGGACGGCTCCTGAGAGCAGTCTTCCACAAACCGCAAATTAGTCGCCTTACAAAAGCCCGTATCTACAACACCACAGTCTCAAGCATCATGCTGTACTGTTCTGAGACATGGCCGATAACCCAGACACAGCTAAGAAAGGTCGATCCCATCCAAACTATACACCTGCGTCGAGTTGAAGGCTTCAAATGGTATGACAAGATCCGCAATACTGAGATCCTGAGGACCTTCAAGTTGGTGAACCTCTCCTCCCAGGTAGAAGCTCGTTCTCTAAGATGGTACGACCACTTACTCCGCTTCCCGCCAACTAACCCTGCAAGGATCATATCGGACTTAAATCCCTCGATTTTCTGGAAATGTCCTCGAGGGAGGCCGCGCACCAGATGGGCTGATGTTATAAATCAACGCCTCTTCAACCGCAACATCGACCCAAATGAGGCCCCATCCTTAGCCTGGACAGGGCTGCTTGGAGAAGACTGACAGCACTGTCAACCAGTTCCCTCTATGCTGGCGACCCTGCTGAGCAAGAGCGATAAGTCAAGTAAGTCAAAGTTGCAGTGGTAGCTAGCAGCCTAGTAAGGGAAGATCACGTCCATTGTTACAAAATATAATAATCCATAACTTCTAAAAATAGAGTAAGATCAAAACAAAAAGTATACCATTAGAACCGCCTTATCCGAAACCTTTATACAGGAAAATGTCTGTCCCGTGGCTTGAACAGCAAGGGAAATTGCTAATTTACATTTAAGTTTGAAATTTGGAGGCTGTAGGATCCTTATATTTATACTATGCTTATAAACGAGCAATAATTCTATATATTTGTTTTTTTTTTCTCGAAAACGGCTCCATATTTTTTCCGAAAAAATGGTATCCTGGGATTTTCTGGCCTAAAAAATCTATATAGGACAAAAGCTTGAGAAAATTCATTATAAGCCTCAATTTTGGAAAAAAGATTCATGTGAATGACGTTATATTTATATAAATCAGTATTGCAATGATGTCATGCGCCAACATAATTCTGAATTGAACTTAACAGTATCTTAAATTTTTTTTTTTAATATAAAATTTATTTTATCTTAATTCTCATTTCCGAATTCTAAAGCTATTACGTAAACGGGAAAAATATTTATGGTGTCTCATAAAAACTTAATTCTTTTTTTATTGAAAGTAAAGTACATTAAAGAACGATCTGTAGCCCATAATAACTGAAGTATTAAAAGGAACCATTATATGAGGATGATGTAACATATATTTATCTTTAGATCTTTAGTCCAGGTTGCAGCGGATCAGTCAGATCAAAACAAAAAGTACACCATTAGAACCGCCTTGTCCGAAAACCCTGTATAGGAAACTTTCTGTCATTTGGCTTGAACAGCAAGGGAAACATATTGGCTTGAAAATCAAGAAAATTGACTTTAACCACGTTATTCTCCACAAACGGCATATTTTTTTCTTTCTCTTTTTTTTCCACAGATAGCTTGGCACTGGAACATCTTCGAGACTTGTTCAATGGCTCATTTTAAAGGAAATTAATTGGGTTAAAAATCTTTTGTAACTAAAATAAATTATTTCTAAGAGAGAATAATTTTTTCCACTGAAAACTGCATTTTTGATGTCTTTTCATACTGCAGTCTTTTCAAAGATATTTGATTTTTTTCATAAATCATAATCGTATACCAGCGGTAAGATTTGAACCCAAGCCTCCGAAGAGATTACATTAAAAGACAATTATTGGATATTACATAATCCGGGTTGCAGCGGTAGCTAGCAACCTAGTAAGAGACGATCACGTCCAATGTTAAGAAATGTAAAAACCAATAGTTCCTAAAAAAGGAGTCAGATCAAAACAAAAAGTACACCATTAGAACCGCCTTGTCCGAAACCCCTTGAAAGGTAACTTTCTGTCATTTGGCTTGAACAGCAAGGGAAATATATTGGCTTGAAAATCAAGAAAATTGACTTTAACCACGTTATTCTCCACAAACGGGATATTTTTTTCTTTTTTTCTTCTTTTCCAGAGATAGCTTTGCACTGGAACATCGTAGAGAGTTGTTCAATGGCTCATTTTAAAGGAAATTAATTGGGTTAAAAACCTTTTGTAACTAAAACAAATTATTTTAAAACAGGATAAATTTTTCCACTAAAAACTGTATTTTTTGATGTCTTTCCATACTGCTGTCTTTTCAAAGACATTTGATTTTTGAAGCAATCAAACAGTTCGTGGTAAGGTTATATTTTAAACTTTATATTCCAAAGATAGCTTAGCACTGGGACATCGAAGAGAATTGTTCAATGGATCATTTTAAATCCGGGTTGCAGCGGTAGCTAGCAACCTAGTAAGAGACGATCACGTCCAATGTTAAGAAATATAAAAACCCATAGTTCCTAATAAAGGAGTCAGATCAAAACAAAAAGTACACCATTAGAACCGCCTTGTCCAAAACCCCTGTATAGGAAACTTTCAGTCCCTTGGCTTGAACAGCAAGGGAAATATATTGGCTTGAAAATCAAGAAAAGTGGCAGCTACTACAACATTCTGCCTAAACGGGATATTTTTTTTCTCTCTTTTCTTTTGTATCCGGAGATAGCTTGGCACTGGAACATCGTAGAGAGTTGTTCAATAGCTCATTTTAAAGGAAATTAATTGGGTTAAAAATCTATAGTAACTAAAATAAAGTATTTCTAAAAGAGAATAAATTTTTCCACCAAAAACTGCATTTTTGATGTCTTTTCACACTGCAGTCTTTCAAACATAATCGTATACCAGCGGTAAGATTTGAACCCACGCCTCCGAAGAGACTGGTGGCTAACACCAGTGCCTTGGACCACTCGGCCAGGCTGCCTCTCATAAATAATATATATGTGAATTTGGGTTGCAGCAGTAGCTAGCAACCTAGTAAGAGACGATCAGTCCAATGCTAAGAAATATAAAAACCAAAAACTCCTAAAAATAGAGTCAGATCAAAACAAAAGTACATCATTAGAGCTACCTTGTCTGAAACCCTACTAGATAAATAATGAATGTCATCATAGTTTTATATTAGAGCTATGACGTGAATAGAAAAACACGAAATTATATTGTGGTTTCTGAAGACGTCATGAAATAATATCATTGCGCCATGACGTCAATAAAATCATTACGCCGTGACGTCATAATTACTACTTAAGAACGACAAAGATGTAAATGCTCTCATTCGTTAATTAGATAATGGTTAGATCAAAGCAAGCTGCACGCAAGTTAAAAAAACAGTACTACACAGACAACAGAGATAGTAACTTGAAAAGAAAAAAGCAAAGGTATTCAACCGACCAGGCGTATCGAGAAGTAATAATTGAGAGAGCAACAAAACATCCGGGTTGCAGCGGTAGCTAGCAACCTAGTAAGAGACGATCACGTCCAATGTTAAGAAATATAAAAACCCATAGTTCCTAACAAAGGAGTCAGATCAAAACAAAAAGTACACCATTAGAACAGCCTTGTCCGAAACCCCTGTATAGGAAACTTTCAGTCCCTTGGCTTGAACAGCAAGGGAAATATATTGGCTTGAAAATCAAGAAAAGTGGCAGCTACTACAACATTCTGCCTAAACGGGGATTTTTTTTTCTTTTTTCTTCTTTTCCACAGATAGCTTGGCACTGGAACATCGTAGAGGGTTGTTCAATAGCTCATTTTAAAGGAAATTAATTGGGTTAAAAATCTATAGTAACTAAAATAAATTATTTTAAAACAGGATAAATTTTTCCAACAAAAACTGCATTTTTGATGTCTTTTCACACTGCAGTCTTTCAAACATAATCGTATACCAGCGGTAAGATTTGAACCCACGCCTTGTCTTGTCTGAAACCTTACTAGATAAATAATGAATGTCGTCATAGTTTTATATTAGAGCTATGACGTGAATAGAAAAACACGATATTATGTTGTGGTTTCTTTACATAAAGGATCGATACAGCTGATTATAAAAGGTGTTTGTCAATTATCCGGGTTGCAGCAGTAGCTAGCAATCTGGGTTGCAGCAGTAGCTAAAAACCTAGTAAGAGACGATCACGTCCAACGTTAAGAAATACAATAACCCATAACTCCTAAAAATAGAATCAGAACAGAATATCTGGGTTGCAGCGGTAGCTAGCAACCTAGTAAGAGACGATCAAGTCCAATGTTATTACATTAAAAGACGATCATTGGAATAAAAACTTATTGCATACATTGGACTTAGTTAGCTACTTGATCGTTTGAGGTTCGTCTCTTACTATTTCAAAGAAGAAAAAGCCGTAGGCTTTTTCCTGTTTGTAATATAATATCCGGGTTGTGGCCATAGCTAGCAACTTAGTAAGAGACGATCACGTCCAATGTTAAGAAATATAAAAACCCCTAACTCCTAAAAAAAGAGTCAGATCAAAACGAAAAGTACACCATTAGAACCGCCTTGTCCGAAACCCCTGTATAGGAAACTTTCTGTCCCTTGGCTTGAACAGAAATCCGAAAAATCCGAAACCCCTATAAAGGAAACTTACCGCCCTTTGGCTTGAATAACAAAGAAAATATATTGGCTTGAAAATCAAGAAAATTGACTTTAACCACGTTATTCTCTACAAACGGGATATTTTTTCTTTCTTCTTCTTCTTTTCCACAGATAACTTGGCACTGGAACATCGTAGAGAGTTTTATAATAAAGAACGAATATTTTACCGATTATCTACTAATAACCATATATGACGTAATAAGTGACATGACGTAATATCTAAAACCTATTGTGTACTAATAACCATATATGACTTAATGAGCGACGTGACGTAAAAATTGAAAAAATTAATTTTTATTTTATTTTCGTTTTTAGTTCAGAATCGCTAAAGTTATAAACTGCAAAAATTTATGGTGTCTGAACAATAGTTTTAATCTTTTAATTTAGACTAGAAAAATTATAATAAAGAACGACCTCTTGCCTATACTAAATTATATAGGCCACTTAACTATAGTATAGGTTAGTAAATCACTGAAATAACAAACCATTCCATACATTGGACTTAGTTAGCTACTTGATTGTTTGAGTTTCGTCTCTTACTATTTAAAAGAAGAAAAAGCCGTAGGCTTTTTCCTGTTTGTATTTATAGTTAAAAAACGAACTCAAATCCAAAGAAACTGAACCCTGTGGTTCATTCATATTATCTTCATTATTTTAGCTAGAATGTAAATAAACAAGTTTCTTTTTTAAATTTTAAATTGAAAAGATAGTGCTTTTAATTCAACATATTAAAAGTTCTCCCCGACGGGAAATCGAACCCCCTTCTCTCAGGTAACAAGTGGGCATGCTTACCATTAGACTATTTAAGACTTATAAAATAAAAGTTACATATAAGATATGATAATAATTTTTTAATCCGGGTTGCAGCGGTAGCTAGCAACCTAGTAAGAGACGATCACGTCCAATGTTAATCCGGGTTGCAGCGGTAGCTAGCAACCTAGTAAGAGACGATCACGTCCAATGTTAAGAAATATAAAAACCCATAGCTCCTATAATAGGAGTCAGATCAAAACAAACAGTACACCATTAGAACCGCCTTGTTCGAAACCCCTGTACAGTAAACTTTCTGTTATTTGGCTTGAACAGCAAGGGAAATATATTTTCCGGGTTGCAGCGGTAGCTAGCAACCTAGTAAGAGACGATCACGTCCAATGTTAAGAAATATAAAAACCATAGTTCCTAAAAAAGGAGTCATTTCAAAACAAAAAGTACACCATTAGAACCGCCTTGTCCGAAACCCCTTTATAGTAAACTTTCTGTCCCTTGGCTTGAACAGCAAGGGAAATATATTGGCTTGAAAATCAAGAAAATTGACTTTAACCACGTTATTCTCCCCAAACGGGATATTTTTTTTCTTTCTTTCCCACAGATAGCTTGGCACTGGAACATCGTAGAGGGTTGTTCAATAGCTCATCCTAAAGGAAATTAATTGGGTTAAAAATCTATAGTAACTAAAATAAATTATTTCTAAAAGAGAATACATTTTTCCACCAAAAACTTCATACTTCATATTAAAGATTGATCAATGACGCCATAATCGTATACCAGCGGTGGGATTTGAACCCGCGCCTCCGAAGAGACTGGTAGTCTCTTCGGAGGCGCTTCACTTACTAGCCACCTAGTAAGAGACGATCACGCCCAATGCTAAGAAATATAAAAACCCAGAACTCCTAAAAATAGATAAAAAAAAAGTACCTCATCAGAACCATCTTGCCTGAAATCCTACTAGATAAATAATGAATGTCGTCATAGTTTTATTAGAACTATGAAGTGAATAGAAAAACACGAAATTATATTGTTGTTTCTGAAGACGTCATGAAATAATAACATTGCGCCATGACGTCATGAAATATCCGGGTTGCAGCGGTAGCTAGCAACCTAGTAAGAGACGATCACGTCCAATGTTAAGAAATATAAAAACCAATAGTTCTTAAAAAAAGAGTCAGATCAAAACAAAAAGTACACCATTAGAACCGCCTTGTCCGAAACCCCTGCATAGTAAAATTTCTGTCCCTTGGCTTGAACAGCAAGGGAAATATATTGGCTTGAAAATCAAGAAAAGTGGCAGCTACTACAACATTCTGCCTAAACGGGATATTTTTTTTCTTTTTTTCTTTTTTTTTTCTTTTTTTGTATCCAGAGATAGCTTGGCACTGGAACATCGTAGAGGGTTGTTCAATAGCTCATTTTAAAGGAAATTAATTGGGTTAAAAATCTATAGTAACTAAAATAAATTATTTCTAAAAGAGAATAAATTTTTCCACCAAAACTGCATTTTGATGTCTTTTCACACTGCAGTCTTTCAAACATAATCGTATACCAGCGGTAAGAATTGAACCCACGCCTCTGAAGAGACTGGTGGCTAACACCAGTGCCTTGGACCACTCGGCCAGGCTGCCTGTCATAAATAAATATATATGTGAATTTGGGTTGCAGCAGTAGCTAGCAACCTAGTAATAGACGATCAGTCCAATGCTAAGAAATATAAAAACCCAAAACTCCTAAAAATAGAGTCAGATCAAAACAAAAGTACATCATTAGAAATACCTTGTCTGAAACCCTACTAGATAAATAATGAACGTCATCATAGTTTTATATTAGAGCTATGATGTGAATAGAGTGACGTCATAATTAGTATATAAGGAAAGTCAAAACTGAAAATTCTTTCATTCTTGATTGGGAATAATGGTTAGATCAAAGCAGGCTATACGCAAGTTGAAGAAAGAGTACTACACAAACAACAGAGATAGTAACTTGAAAAGAAACAAGCAAAGGTATTCAACCGACCAGGTGTATCGAGAAGTAATAATTGAGAGAGCAAAACAAAGGTATTCAACCGACCAGGCGTATCGAGAAGTAATAATTGAGAGAGCAAAAGAAAACAGCAAGATGTGTTATCACAATGATGAAGATTATAGACATGCAAAAATTGAGACAGCAAACAAAAGATCAAGGAACGGTATGGTAATGATGAACATTACAGAGAAGCAAGAATTGAGCAGGCTAAACAAAAGATCAAGGAGCGTTATCACAATGATAAACTTTATAGAGAAGCAACAATTGAGCAGGCTAGACAAAAGAGCAGGGAACGTTATCACAATGATGAAGATTATAGACATGCAAAAATTGAGACAGCCAAACAAAAGATCAAGGAACGGTATGGTAATGATGAACATTACAGAGAAGCAAGAATTGAGCAGGCTAGACAAAAGAGCAGGGAACGGTATGATAATGATGACGATTACCGAAACAAACATAAGAAAAAAGTTACTACCAGAATAATGGGTAGATACTGGGGTGACAAAAGCTATAATGAAAAAATTAAATTCTCTGCGAGGTTGTACCGAAGAACGCATAAGGACAAAGGGAAAAATTACATTCAGAAAGACAAGAAGATGGCAAAAATGCAGGCTGATCTTCCTAAATTGAGAAACATTTTACGCATGTTTTACCAGGATCACGAAAAGTATTCAAAATTACAGATTAAAATTCTCTTTGAAAGAGCGGATGCTGTTGAAAAGTCGGCTAGAAATTCCTTGGCAAAGCTTCATAGTAATATCCAAAAGAAATGTTGTCAGTTTAATGAAAAGCTTCCAAGGTATGGATTGGCAACTGCGGAACAGTTTACAGATGCAATGGAAAATGTTCGACAACACAGTGAATATACGGAGGCGTACTTCTTTGAAAATTCGTATATTAATTTTGGAAGGAGCAATTGCAGTTTATGTAGCAGCAATAAAAATATAAATAAAGAACGACCTTTTGCCTATACTAAATTTTATAGGCCACTTAACTATACTATAGGCTAGTAAAGTTTTATTATGTCTGATCAAAAAAAATAATTGATAATTTCGTTGGTCTCCCAAAAAGTTTCAGAGAAATTGGGGAAATTTAAAAAAGTATTCTTAGCAAGTAATTGTTTATTTTAATATACATTATTAGCAAAAACTTCAAGCCAGAGCCTCCCATAATTCTAAGATTTGGAGTATAAAATTTGGAGTATTAGAGGATTAGGAAAATGCCGAGAATCAACATTAAAAAGTCTTGAAATTACTTAATAGAGGTGAATGTGACAAACGAACATTGGGAATATTAATACTAATTGGGAAGGTCAACACACCTCTGATAGATTAGCAAATGAAAAAAAAAAACAGTTCATTTATCGAACATAGTTATGTAAAGAGATCTTTCATCTGTTCTTATTTTGATAGCTGTATCTACCACACGAAGGCACAAAAGGGGAAAAAAAATTAAGGAAACTGGGAAAGAGGCAAAGAGAGAGAGAGAGAGAGAGAGAGAGAGAGAGAGAGAGAGAGAGAGAGAGAGAGAGAGAGAGAGAGAGAGAGAGAGAGAGAGAGATTATAATAAAGAACGATCTCTTGCCTATGCTAAATTTTTTAGGCCACTTAACTATAGTATAGGCTAGTACAGTTATATTTAAGATAAATATATTAAATCTTGGTTGCAGCGCTAGCTAGGAACCTAGTAAGAGATGATCGAGCCCCATAGTAAAAACTAATGTAACCTATAACTCCTGAAAAAAGATTCATTATAATAAAGAACGACCTCTTGCCTATACTAAATTTTATACGCCACATAGTTATAGTATAGGTTAGTAATTCAACAGATAGCTTGGCACTGGAACATCGTAGAGAGCTGTTCAATGGCTTATTTTAAATCCGGGTTGCAGCGGTAGCTGGCAACCTAGTAAGAGACGATCACTCCCAATGGTAAGAAATATAAAAACCCATATTTCCTAAAAAAGGAGTCAGATTACATAAAGGAACGATAATTAAGATGTAGAGATAGCTAACACCTAGCAAAGAAAAATTAACATTAAAGGACGAGCTATAGCCCATAGTAACTAGAATACAGGTTGCAATAGTAGCTTGCAACATATCCGAGTTGGGGCGGTAGCTAGCAACCTAGTAAGAGACGATCATGCCCCATAGTAAAAAAAAAATGAAATAGTTTCATTGAAAGACGATCATTGGAATAAAATTATAATGAAGAAGGACCTCTTGTCTATACTAAATTTTATAGGCCACTTAACTACAGTATAGGCTAGTACAGTTATATTATATTAAAAGACGATCATTAGGAAACCAAACAATTGCAGATATTGGACTTAGTCAGCTGCCTGATTCTTCGAGGTTCGTCTCATACCATTCCAAATAAAAAAAAACCGTAGGATTTTTCCTGTTTTTAATCATGCTTATTATCAAACAGTTCGTGGTAAAGAATTATAGTATAGGTTAGTAATTCCACAGATAACGTGGCACTGGAACATCGTAGAGGGTTGTTCAATGATTCATTTTAAAGGAAATTAATGGGGTTAAACATCTTTTGTAATTAAAACAAATTATTTTCAAATAGAATCAATTTTTTTTACAAAAAAGTGCATATTTCATATTAAAGATTGATTAATGACGTTATAATCGTGTAACAGCGGTAGTATTTGAACCCACGCCTCCGCAGAGACTGGTGGCTAATAAAAGCGTCTTGGACCACTCGGCCACGCTGCCTCTCATAACTATATATGTGAATCCGGGTTGCAGCAGTAGCTAACAACCTAATAAGAGACAATTACCCCCAATGCTAAGAAATATAAAAACCCAGAACTCCTAAAAATAGAGTCAAATCAAAACAAAAGTACATCATTAGAACCACCTTGTCTGAAACGCTACTAGATAAATTACGATTTTTCAAAACATATTTTAAACTTTTATTTAGTATGGGCTTCGGTTTGTCTTTTACTTGATTGCATCTGCAGCTACAACCATCATTTAGAGCTCGTTTCTTTACTATAAAATTGTGAATTTAGCAAAACTTTAACGTATAACACATCATAAACCGTTTTAATCTCATTCTCTAACTTGAGCATCTTAGCGCAGTGGAAGTGCGCTGGGTGTTTGCCCCGGAGAAGGATGGATCGAAACTTCATCGAACCTCGCTCGGCCTAAGGTCTAGCATTCTTATCTTCATCATTGTGATAACACTCCTTGCTGTTTTGTTTGGCTCTCTCAATTTTTACTTTTCGATACGCTTTTCTGTTCGTCTTAATGTTTGATATTGCTCCTTACTTTCAGTTGTAAGACTTGTTTCTTTATTATTTAATTACTTACAGATAGTAATATTCAATAGAAAACATGCGGAGAAATTTTTTTTTTTAAAGAAGTAAAGAGCCTCACTAAACTAAAAATAAGTAGAAATATTGTCAAATATTCTTCAAAGTAAAAACTATTATGTATCCTCTCTATATGTGTTGCATCATCATGCATTTGATGATTTATTTTAACATTTCAGTTACTATGGCCTAGATATAATAAAGAACGAACTCTTGCCTATACTAAATTGCATACTAAACTTAATCATACTTAATGATATAGTAATGATATGGTTTTATTGATAGCTGAATTACAAATTAAAAGAAAATGATTTCTGGTAGCTTTGAACCTACAACCTTTCGGTTAAAGGCCGATCGTGCTTGCCATCCGGGTTGCAGCGGTAGCTAGCAACCTAGTAAGAGACGATCACCTCCAATGTCAAGAAAATATAAAACCCCCCAACTCCTAAAAAAAGAGTCAGATCAAAACAAAAAGTACACCATTAGAACCGCCTTGTCCGAATCCTCTATAAAGGAAACTTACCTCCCTTTGGCTTGAATAACAAAGAAAATATATTGGCTTGAAAATCAAGAAAATTGACTTTTACCACGTTATTCTCCACAAACGGGATATTTTTTTCTTTCCGCTTTTTCTTTCTGCTCAGCTAGCTGGGCACTGGAAAATCATAGAGAGCTGTATAATAGCTCATTTTAAAGGAAATTGCAACATCTAGTCACTTTTGTATTTAAAAATAAAATACTTTTTAAAGTAGAATCAATTTTGTCAAAAAAATTGCATTTTTGATGTATTTTCATACTGCAGTCTTTTCAAAGATATTTGAATTTTGAAGCAATAAAAGTCCATGTAATGAACTCTATAGTAATAATAGCTACTTGTCTCAATAGTAACCAAAACTCCTGGAACCAAAATTTTCTTTTTTGGCTTAATCGCTAAAATTATTATGTAAACTGCAAAATTACATTAAAAGACGATCAGTGAAATAGCAAACTATTCCATACATTGGATTTAGCTACTTGATTGTTCGAGTTTCGTCTCTTACTATTTAAAGGAAGAAAAAGCCTTAGGCTTTTTCCTGTTTGTATTTACAGTTAAAAAACGAACTCAAGCCCAAAGAAACTGAACCCTGTGGTTCATTCATATTATCTCCATTATTTTAGCTAGGATGTAAATAAACAAGTTTCTTTTTTAAATTTTAAATTTAAAGGATAGTGATTTTAATTCAACACATTAAAATTTATCCCCAACGGGGAATCGAACCCCATTCTCTCATATAACAACTGGGCAGTGCTTACCATTAGACTATCAAAGACTTATAAAGTGAAAGTTACATTTAAGATATGATAATAATTTTTATTATTACCATAAAGACAGACACATAGCCCGTGTTAACTGAAATTTTTCCGGGTTGCAGCGGTTGCTAGCAACCTAGTGCGGGTTGTAGCGGTAGCTAGCAACCTAGTAAGACACGATCACGTCCAATGTTAAGAAATGTAAAAACCCATTGTTCGTAAAAAAAGGAGTCAGATCAATACAAAAGTACACCATTAGGACCGCATTGTCCGTAACCCCTGTATAGGAAAGTTTCTGTCCCTTGGCTTGAACAGCAAGGGAAATATATTGGCTTGAAAATCAAGAAAAGTGGCAGCTACTACAAAATTACGCCTAAATGGTATATATTTTTCTTTTTTGTTTTTTCCTTCTCGTTTTCCACAGATAGCTTATCACTGGAACATCGTAGAGAGTTGTTCAATGGCTCATTTTAAAGGAAATTAATTGGGTTAAAAATCCTTTGTAACTAAAATAAATTATTTCTAAAAGAGAATAAATATTCCCACTAAAAACTGCATTTTTCATGTCTTTTCATACTGCAGTCTTTTCAAAGATATTTGATTTTTTTTTTCCGGGTTGCAGCGGTAGCTAGCAACCTAGTAAGAGACGATCACGTCCAATGTTAAGAAATATAAAAACCCATAGTTCCTAAAAAAGGAGTCAGATCAAAACAAAAAGTACACAATTAGAACCGCCTTGTCCGAAACCCCTGTATAGGAAACTTTCTGTCCCTTGGCTTGAACAGCAAGGGAAATATATTGGCTTGAAAATCAAGAAAAGTGGCAGTTACTACAACATTCTGCCTAAACGGGATATTTTTTTCTTTCTTGTTATCCAGAGATAGCTTTGCACTGGAACATCGTAGAAAGTTGTTCAATGGCTCATTTTAAAGGAAATTATTATAATAAAGAACGACCTCTTGCCTATACTAAATTTTATACGCCACTTAATTATAGTATAGGTTAGTAATTCCACAGATAGATTGGCACTGGAACATCGTAGAGAGTTGTTTAATGGCTCATTTTAAAGGGAATTAATGGGGTTAAAAACCCTTTGTAATTATAAAAAATTATTTTTAAAATATAATCATTTTTCTTACGAAATTACATTAAAAGAAGATCATTACTATAACAAACCATTGCATACATTGGACTTCGTTAGCTACTTGATTGTTTGAGGTTTGGTCTCTTACTATTTCAAAGAAGATCCGGGTTGCAGCGGTAGCTAGCAACCTAGTAAGAGACGGTCACGTCCAATGCTAAGAAATATTAAAAACCCCTAACTCCTAAAAAAAGAGTCAGATCAAAACAAAAAGTACACCATTAGAACCGCCTTATCCGAAACCCCTGTATCGTAAAATTTCTGTCCCTTGTCTTGAACAGCAAGGGAAATATATTGGCTTGAAAATCATGAAAAGTGGCAGCTACTACAACATTCTGCCTAAACGGGATATTTTTTTTTCTTTGTTTCCAGAGATAGCTTGGCACTGGAACATCGTAGATAGTTGTTCAATAGCTCATTTAAAGGAAATTAATTGCGTTAAAAATCTATAGTAACTAAAATAACTATTTCTAAAAGAGAATAAAATTTTCCACCAAAAACTTCATTTTTGATGTCTTTTCACACTGCAGTCTTTCAAACATAATACCAGCGGTAAGATTTGAACCAACGCCTCCGAAGAGACTGGTGGCTAACACCAGTGCCTTGGACCACTCGGCCAGGCTGCCTCTCATAAATAATATATATGTAAATTTGGGTTGCAGCAGTAGCTAGCAACCTAGTAAGAGACGATCAGTCCAATGCTAAGAAATATAAAAACCCAAAACTCCTAAAAATAGAGTCAAATCAAAACAAAGGTACATCATTAGAACTACCTTGTCTGAAACCCTACTAGATAAATAATGAATGTCATCATAGTTTTATATTAGAGTTATACTAAAGAACGACCTCTTGGCTATACTAAATTAGGTATGGCGTTGTAAGAGAATTAGCTCTGTCTGGAGTCGTGGGATCGATCCCCATACCCTACTTAATCTTTATTCATTCTCTTATTCTTGCAAAGGGATTTTTTTAGTAAATACATCCGGGTTGCAGCGGTAGCTAGCAACCTAGTAAGAGACGATCACGTCCAATGTTAAGAAATATAAAAACCCATAGCTCCTAAAAAAGGAGTCAGATCAAAACAAAAAGTACACCATTAGAACCGCCTTGTCCGAAACCCCTGTATAGGAAACTTTCTGTCCCTTGGCTTGAACAGCAATGGAAATATATTGGCTTGAAAATCAAGAAAATTGACTTTAACCACGTTATTCTCGTCAAAAGGGATATTTTTTTCTTTTTTTTTTTGTATCCAGAGATAGCTTGGCACTGAACATCGTAGAGGGTTGTTCAATAGCTCATTTTAAAGGAAATTAATTGGGTTAAAATCTATAGTAACTAAAATAAATTATTTCTAAAAGAGAATAAATTTTTCCAATAAAAACTGTATTTTTGATGCAGTGACGTCATAATTACTATATAAGATCATCATAGTTTTATATTAGAGCTATGACGTGAATAGAGTGACGTCATAATTAGTATATAAGGAAAGTCAAAACTGAAAATTCTCTTATTCTTGATTAGAATAATGGTTAGATCAAAGCAGGCTATACGCAAGTTGAAGAAAGAGTACTACACAAACAACAGAGATAGTAACTTGAAAAGAAAAAAGCAAAGGTATTCAACCGACCAGGTGTATCGAGAAGTAATAATTGAGAGAGCAAAAAAAAGGTATTCAACCGACCAGGCGTATCGAGAAGTAATAATTGAGAGAGCAAAAGAACGGTATGGTAATGATGAACATTACAGAGAAGCAAGAATTGAGCAGGCTAGACAGAAAGAGCAGGGAACGGTATGATAATGATGAAGATTACCGAAACAAACATAAGAAAATATAATAAAGAACGACCTCTTACCTATATTAATTTATATTCTTTATAAATTATATAAATTAATATTCTTATTAGCTTGTGTAAACTGCAAAAATATCCATGGTATCTGAGCAGTAGTTTGAATATTTCAATACAAGCTAGAAAAATACCTTAAAATGTTAAAATTAGTTTTATTTTTGGTTAGGTTCTAACTACCCGATGTGGGATTGACTATGTAGTTTCAGACCAAAAAATTCCATTTTTTAATATATCTTATTTTTCAGTTTAGAATCGCTAAAGTTATTATGTAAACTGCAAAAATATTTATGATATCTGAGCAATAATTTTAATCTTTTCATTCAAACTAACAAAATACCTGAAAATTTAAAATTAGTTTTACTTTTTGTTAGGTTATGGATATTTGATACGAATCATAAGAAGTGTTATGAGTTTAAATAAAGTATTATGACGAGTCGAAAGAAGCGAGTTAGTACAAAAAACAGAGACAACATCTTGAAAAATGAAATAGTAGAGATGAAAACACAACGACCTTTTGCCTATACTAGATAAATGCTTACGCAAAGAAGATAATAAAGACGCCTACTATTCTTCTTAAAAGATACAGTAAAGAACAAGCCTTAGCCCATAGTAGCCGAAATAAGAATATCTAGGTTGCAGTGGTAGCTAGCAACCTAGTAAGAAACGCCAAATTAAAAGATGAACATTAGAAGAACAAACCATTGCTTATATTGAACTTAGTTAGCTGCCTGATTCTTTGAGGTTTTACAGTAAAGAACGATCTCTCACCAATACTAACTGATATACGGTGGCTCCAGGGGTAGCTACAAGTACATAAAAGAATAGATATGGTTCATCGTAAATGTTATAATAAAGATCGAACTCTTCCCTATACTAACTTGCATAGGCAACTTCACTATAGTTAAGATTACAGTATTTATATTATACATCATTATAAATTATAAAAGGTTCAAATGTTCGAAGATTATAGAGTTAGAAATTTTCCCACACCGTGAATCAAACCCGGGTCTGTTAAGTGAAAGTTAACTATCCTAGCCACTAGACCATATGGAACCATAAAGAAGTATGATTTAAGAACCATATGCATATTATTATTTCACCATACCAATTATAATAAGGCCAAAACAAAGTTGTCGACTTGCAACCTTACTTTTGACACATTAGTTAAATCTTCATCAGACTTAAAAAAATGTTTCGCTAGTTTTACATGAAAGAACGAACTTTAGCCCATAGTAGCAGAAATAAGAATATCTAGGTTGCAGCGGTAGCTAGCAACCTATTAATTACATAATCTGGGGTTTAAGTGGTAGCTAGCATCCTAGTAAGAAACGCCAAATTAAAAGATGATCATTAGAAGAACAAACAATTGCTTATATTGGACTTAGTTAGCTGCCTGATTCTTTGAGGTTTACATTAAAGAACGATGTTCAGTCCATAGTAACTGAAGTGTTATTAGGAACCATTATATAGATGAGGCTTACAGTACTCAAAGGTTACTGTTTACAATGTGTTGAAAAGAAATAAAGACTATAATTGGAAAACCACACCATTGCATACATTAGAATTGGTTAGCCACTTGATTGTTTGAGGTTCGTCTCTTCCTATTTCAAAGAAAGAAAAAGCCATAGGCTTTTTCTGTTTTATTTCCTGTTGTTACTTCAAAGAGGAACATTTACATAAAAATTATAATAAAGAACGAATATTTTACCGATTATCTACTAATAACCATATATGACGTAATAAGTGACATGACGTAATATCTAAAACCTATTGTGTACTAATAACCATATATGACTTAATGAGCGACGTGACGTAAAAATTGAAAAAATTAATTTTTATTTTATTTTCGTTTTTAGTTCAGAATCGCTAAAGTTATAAACTGCAAAAATATTTATGGTGTCTGAACAATAGTTTTAATCTTTTAATTTAGACTAGAAAAATACCTGAAAATTCAAAAATTTATAATAAAGAACGAACTCTTGCCTATACTAAATTGCATACTCAACTTAATTATTGTTAATGATATAGTAATGATATGGTTTTATTGATAACTGAATTACAAATTAAAAGAAAATGATCCCGGATGGCTTTGAACCACCAACCTTTCGGTTAAAGGTCGATCATGCTTGCCACTTGGACTATGACGTCATTCATTAATGTTGTAAGATTATCAATATGATAAATATGATACTTTTATCACTTGTCTTTTCATATTGCAATTTTCTCAAAGATATTTGATTTCTTAAGCAATTTATCCGGGTTGCAGCGGTAGCTAGCAACCTAGTAAGAGATGATCACGTCCAATGTTAAGAAATATAAAAACCCGTAACTCCTGAAAAAAAACTGATCAAACAAAAATTACACCATTAGAACCGCCATGTCTGAAACCCCTGTATTGGAATATAATAAAGATCGAACTCTTCCCTATACTAACTTTTATACGCAACTTCACTATAGTTAAGATTACAGTATTTATATTTTTTTACATTAAAAGACGATCACTGAAATAACAAACCATTCCATACATTGGACTTAGTTAGCTACTTGATTGTTTGAGTTTCGTCTCTTACTATTTAAAAGAAGAAAAAGCCGTAGGCTTTTTCCTGTTTGTATTTATAGTTAAAAAACGAACTCAAGTCCAAAGAAACTGAACACTGTGGTTCATTAATATTATCTTCATTATTTTAGCTAGAATGTAAATAAACAAGTTTCTTTTTTAAATTTTAAATTGAAAAGATAGTGCTTTTAATTCAACATATTTTTTACAATAAAGAACGACCTCTTGCCTATACTAAATTTTATACGCCACTTAATTATAGTATAGGTTAGAAATTCAACAGATAGGTTGACACTGGAACATCGTAGAGAGTTGTTCAATTGCTCATTTTAAAGAAAATTATAATAAAGAACAACTTCTTGCCTATACTAAAGTTTATACGCCACTTAATTATAGTATAGGTTAGTAATTTAAGACAGATAGCTTGTTATCCGGGTTGCAGCGGTAGCTAGCAACCTAGTAAGAGACGATCACGTCCAATGTTAAGAAATATAAAAACCCATAGTTCCTAACAAAGGAGTCAGATCAAAACAAAAAGTACACCATTAGAACCGCCTTGTCCGAAAACCCTGTATAGGAAACTTTCTGTTCCTTGGCTTGAACAGCAAGGGAAATATATTGGCTTGAAAATCAAGAAAATTGACTTTAACCACGTTATTCTCCCCAATTTTACAGTAAAGAACGATCTCTCTCCCATAGTAACTGATATAATACATTAATCAGGGTTGCAGAGGTAGCTAGCAACCTAGTAAGAGACGACCACGTAAAATGTTAAGATATGTAAAAACCCAAAGTTCCTAAAAAGGAGTCAGATCAAAACAAAAAGTACACCATTAGAACCGCCTTGTCCGAAACCCCTTGAAAGGAAAATTACCGCCCTTTGGCTTGAACAGCAAGGGAAATATATTGGCTTGAATCAAGAAAATTGACTTTAACCACGTTATTCTCCACAAACGGGATATTTTTTTTTCTTTTTTTCTTTTCCAGAGATAGCTTTGCACTGGAACATCGTAGAGAGTTGTTCAATGGCTCAATTTAAAGGAAATTAATTGGGTTAAAAACCTTTTGTAACTAAAACAAATTATTTTAAAACAGGATAAATTTTTCCACTAAAATTACAATAAAGAACGACACCTAGCCCATGTTAACTGAAACATAAATAGGGATTACGTAACTTACATCAGTATCATGGCTGTAGAGATTGATGAAGCCTAGTAAAGACCATTTCCGGGTTGCAGCGGTAGCTCGCAACCTAGTAAGAGACGATCACGTCCAATGTTAAGAAATACAAAAACCCATAGCTCCTAAATCCGGGTTGCAGCGGTAGCTAGCAACCTAGTAAGAGACATTACATTAAAAGACGATCATTGGAATAAAAACTTATTGCATACATTGGACTTAGTTAGCTACTTGATCATTTGAGGTTCGTCTCTTACTATTTCAAAGAAGAAAAAGCCATAGGCATTTTCCTGTTTGTAATATAATATCCAGGTTGTGGCCATAGCTAGCAACTTAGTAAGAGACGATCACGTCCAATGTTAAGAAATATAAAAACCCCTAACTCCTAAAAAAAGAGTCAGATCAAAACGAAAAGTACACCATTAGAACCGCCTTGTCCGAAACCCCTGTATAGGAAACTTTCTGTCCCTTGGCTTGAACAGAAATCCGAAAAATCCGAAACCCCTATAAAGGAAACTTACCGCCCTTTGGCTTGAATAACAAAGAAAATATATTGGCTTGAAAATCAAGAAAATTGACTTTAACCACGTTATTCTCCACAAACGGGATATTTTTTCTTTCTTCTTCTTCTTTTCCACAGATAGCTTGGCACTGGAACATCGTAGAGAGTTTTATAATAAACAACGAATATTTTACCGATTATCTACTAATAACCATATATGACGTAATAAGTGACATGACGTAATATCTAAAACATATTGTGTACTAATAAACCATATATGACTTAATGAGCGACGTGACGTAAAAATTGAAAAAATTAATTTTTATTTTATTTTCGTTTTTAGTTCAGAATCGCTAAAAGTTATAAACTGCAAAAATATTTATGGTGTCTGAACAATAGTTTTAATCTTTTAATTTAGACTAGAAAAATTATAATAAAGAACGACCTCTTGCCTATACTAAATTATATAGGCCACTTAACTATAGTATAGTTAGTAAATCACTGAAATAACAAACCATTCCATACATTGGACTTAGTTAGCTACTTGATTGTTTGAGTTTCGTCTCTTACTATTTAAAAGAAAAAAAAGCCGTAGGATTTTTCCTGTTTGTATTTATAGTTAAAAAACGAACTCAAATCCAAAGAAACTGAACCCTGTGGTTCATTCATATTATCTTCATTATTTTAGCTAGAATGTAAATAAACAAGTTTCTTTTTTAAATTTTAAATTGAAAAGATAGTGCTTTTAATTCAACATATTAAAAGTTCTCCCCGACGGGAAATCGAACCCCCTTCTCTCAGGTAACAAGTGGACATGCTTACCATTAGACTATTTAAGACTTATAAAATAAAAGTTACATATAAGATATGATAATAATTTTTTAATCCGGGTTTAATATTAATCCGGGTTGCAGCGGTAGCTAGCAACCTAGTAAGAGACGATCACGTCCAATGTTAATCCGGGTTGCAGCGGTAGCTAGCAACCTAGTAAGAGACGATCACGTCCAATGTTAAGAAATATAAAAACCCATAGCTCCTAAAATAGGAGTCAGATCAAAACAAACAGTACACCATTAGAACCGCCTTGTTCGAAACCCCTGTACAGCAAACTTTCTGTTATTTGGCTTGAACAGCAAGGGAAATATATTTTCCGGGTTGCAGCGGTAGCTAGCAACCTAGTAAGAGACGATCACGTCCAATGTTAAGAAATATAAAAACCCATAGTTCCTAACAAAGGAGTCATTTCAAAACAAAAAGTACACCATTAGAACCGCCTTGTCCGAAACCCCTCTATAGTAAACTTTCTGTCCCTTGGCTTGAACAGCAAGGGAAATATATTGGCTTGAAAATCAAGAAAATTGACTTTAACCACGTTATTCTCCCCAAACGGGATATTTTTTTCTTTCTTTTCCACAGATAGCTTGGCAATGGAACATCGTAGAGGGTTGTTCAATAGCTCATCCTAAAGGAAATTAATTGGGTTAAAAATCTATAGTAACAAAAATAAATTATTTCTAAAAGAGAATAAATTTTTCCACCAAAAACTTCATACTTCATATTAAAGATCGATCAATGACGCCATAATCGTATACCAGCGGTGGGATTTGAACCCGCGCCTCCGAAGAGACTGGTAGTCTCTTCGGAGGCGCTTCACTTACTAGCCACCTAGTAAGAGACGATCACGCCCAATGCTAAGAAATATAAAAACCCAGAACTCCTAAAAATACATAAAAACAAAAGTACCTCATTAGAACCATCTTGCCTCAAATCCTACTAGATAAATAATGAATGTCGTCATAGTTTTATTAGAACTATGACGTGAATAGAAAAACACGAAATTATATTGTTATTTCTGAAGACGTCATGAAATAATAACATTGCGCCATGACGTCATGAAATATTTTACAGTAAAGAACGATCTCTTTCCCATAGTAACTGATATGTTACATTAATCAGGGTTGCAGAGGTAGCTAGCAACCTAGTAAGAGACGATCACGTCCAATGTTAAGAAATGTAAAAACCCAAAGTTCCTAAAAAAGGAGTCAGATCAAACAAAAAGTACACCATTAGAACCGCCTTGTCCGAAACCCCTTGAAAGGAAACTTACCGCCCTTTGGCTTGAACAGCAAGGGAAATATATTGGCTTGAAAATCAAGAAAATTGACTTTAACCACGTTATTCTCCACAAACGGGATATTTTTTTCTTTTTTTTTTCTTTCCAGAGATAGCTTTGCACTGGAACATCGTAGAGAGTTGTTCAATGGCTCAATTTAAAGGAAATTAATTGGGTTAAAAACCTTTTGTAACTAAAACAAATTATTTTAAAACAGGATAAATTTTTCCACTAAAATTACAATAAAGAACGACACCTAGCCCATGTTAACTGAAACATAAATAGGGATTACGTAACTTACATCAGTATCATGGCTGTAGAGATTGATGAAGCCTAGTAAAGACCATTTCCGGGTTGCAGCGGTAGCTAGCAACCTAGTAAGAGACGATTACGTCCAATGTTAAGAAATATAAAAAACCCATAGCTCCTAAAAAGGAGTCAGATCAAAACAAAAAGTACACCATTAGAACCGCCTTATCCGAAACCCCTGTATAGTAAACTTTCTGTCCCTTGGCTTGAACAGCAAGGGAAATATATTGGCTTGATAATCAAGAAAAGTGGCAGCTACTACAACATTCTGCCTAAACGGGATATTTTTTTCTTTTTTTCTTTGTTTCCAGAGATAGCTTGGCACTGGAACATCGAAGATAGTTGTTCAATGGCTCATTTTAAAGGAAATTACATCTATAGTAACTAAAATAAATTATTTCTAAAAGAGAATACATTTTTCCACCAAAAACTGCATTTTTTATGTCTTTTCACACTGCAGTCTTTCAAACATAATACCAGTGGTAAGATTTGAACCCACGCCTCCGAAGAGACTGGTGGCTAACACCAGTGCCTTGGACCCCTCGGGCAGGCTGCCTCTCATAAATAAATATATATGTGAATTTGGGTTGCAGCAGTATATAATAAAGAACGACCTCTTGCCTATACTAAATTTTATACGCCACTTAATTATACTATAGGTTATTACATTAAAAGACGATTTCCGGGTTGCAGCGGTAGCTAGCAACCTAGTAAGAGACGTTACATTAAAAGACGATCATTGGAATATCAGGGTTGCAGCGGTAGCTAGCAACCTAGTATCCGGGATGCAGCGGTAGCTAGCAACCTAGTAAGAGACGATCACGTCCAATGTTAAGAAATAAAAAAACCCATAGCTCCTAAAAAAGCAGTCAGGTCAAAATTACATTAAAAGACGACCATTGGAATAACATACAACTGCATACATTGGACTATGTTAGCTACTTGATTGCTTGAGGTTCGTCGCTTACTATTTCAAAGAAGAAAAAGCCGTAGGCTTTTCCCTGTTTGTGATGATATAGCAAAATCCGGGTTGCAGCGGTAGCTAGCAATCCGGGTTGCAGCGGTGCCTCCAAAGAGATTACATTAAAAGACAATTATTGGATATTACATAATTACATTAAAAGACGATCATTGGAATAACATACCACTGCATACATTGGACTAAGTTAGCTACTTGATTGCTTGAGGTTCGTCTCTTACTATTTCAAAGAAGAAAAAGCCGTAGGCTTTTTCTTGTTTGTGATGATATAGCATAATCCGGGTTGCAGCGGTAGCTAGCAATCCGGGTTGTAGCGGTAGCTAGCAATCCGGGTTGCAGCGGTAGCTAGCAACCTAGTAAGAGACGATCAAGTCCAATGTTAAGAAATATAAAAACCCATAGCTCCTAAAAAAGAAGTCAGATCAAAACAAAAAGTACACCATTAGAACCACCTTGTCCGAAACCCCTGTATAGGAAACTTTCTGTCATTTGGCTTGAACAGCAAGGGAAATATATTGGCTTGAAAATCAAGAAAATTGACTTTAACCACGTTATTCTCCACAAACGGCATATTTTTTTTCTTTCTCTTTTTTTTCTTTTCCACAGATAGCTTTGCACTGGAACATCGTAGAGTTGTTTAATGGCTCATTTTAAAGGAAATTAATTGGGTTAAAAATCTTTTGTAACTAAAATAAATTATTTCTAAGAGAGAATAAATCTTTCTCTACTAAAAACTGCATTTTTGATGTCTTTTCATACTGCAGTCTTTTCAAAAATATTTGATTTTTGCACATAAATCATAATCGTATACCAGCGGATTGAACCTACGCCTCTAAAGAGATTACATTAAAAGACAATTATTGGATATTACATAATTACATTAAAAGCCGACATTGGAATAACATACCACTGCATACATTGGACTAAGTTAGCTACTTGATTTCTTGAGGTTCGTCTCTTACTATTTCAAAGAAGAAAAAGGCGTAGGCTTTTTACTGTTTGTGATGATATAGCATAAAACGAAACCCAAGTTGTAATTTACATAAAAGATCGATACTATAAATGAGAATTTTGTAAGTATCATACGTATCATGTTTTTTTTATCAAGATCAATCTTCTCTGCCACTGACTCTCTCAAGTATATGTAAAGTATTGGTTTTTGATGGCGTTATGTTAAAAGATGATCATTGGAATAACAAACCATTGCATACACTGGACTTAGTTAGCTACTTGATTGTTTGAGGTTCGTCTCTTACTATTTCAAAGAAGAAAAAACCGAAGGCTTTTCCCTGTTTGTAATCATATAGTGTAGAACGAACCCCAGTTGCAACTGACGTCATCATAAAGTTTTACTACAGCGTCATTTATAGTTGTAACCCACTATTATGACGTCATTCATCCTTTTGTGTATGATACATAAAGGATCGAAATAGTTTGTCATAAATGATGTTAGTCAAGTAGTTATTAATAGATATTTCATACAATAAACAATATACAAAAGCCAAGTGACTAATATTATGAAAAACTATAAGATGTTTATAATAATATAACCTATAACATAAATTATAGTAATAAAAATTTATCATTCATATTTCAGTTTACAAAGTTCCTTGCAAGACCCGGAATTGAACCTATTCCGGAAAGTTTTCAGACGGCTTCATCCGCTATGCTGTTACAAGGTGTTAGATTTGAATATTCATAATATGTATGATATGGATGTAGCCTATCTCTCAGCGGAAATGACGTCATATTCTAGAGAACCTACTGTCACTGCAAATAATGTGCCGCTTTTTCCGAAGTAATTTGGGATCATGACGACGCAAATACTTTGGACATTCAGCATCGACAAGAGATGTAACTGAATTGTATTACTTTGGAAAACTGAAGCGGCACTGGAATTTCTCGCATGTGGATTTAAACTTCCAAACGGACTATGAATCATCCACTTTAAGACTAATTCTCTTAATAATGGATCGTTGGAATTTGGAATTTTGGCTTAAACAAGATTATCAATTTGAAATGGATTATGGATTCTATCTAGAGGGCTCATTATCAATAGCAAATGCAGATGTGGTAGTCCATGTTTTTGAATTTCAATCATATATACACATAATGCCACCTTTCAAAATATGTGTTACTTATCAATATCTGGCAAAAATACAAAATTCAACATTTTTGCAGATAGGAGCTTGAAACCTCTCCAGTAAGGTTCTCTGATACACTGAATCTGATGATGAGATTCTATGACTTTTAGGGCGTATTTTCCCCTTTTTTCGAAAATACGGCAAATTTTCTCAGGGTCGTAACTTTTGATGGGTAAGACTAAACTTGATGAAACTTATATATTGAAAATCAGCACAAAAATTCAATTCTTTTGATGTATCTATTGGTATAAAAATTTCGAATTTTAGAATTTCGGTTACTATTGAAACGAGTCGCTCTTACCATACAGTTCGTTACCACGAACTGTTTGATAACCAAAATAAATTTCTGTTAAGAATTTGTTGCATCATCATCTATATCTTGATTTCTTATAATACTTCAGTGACTATAGGTTACAGTTCGTTCCTTTATGTAATTAATAACTAATTGACTAACCCCATTTATGATGAACTATATCAATCCTTTATGTATTATAACAAAAACTTTGTGTAATACTATTGGCTAAAGTTTGTTCTTTAACATAAGCTTCATCAATAAAATTTTTAATATATTCTATATGGTCTAGTGGTTAGGGTAGCTGGCTCTCACCTAGTGGGTCCGAGTTCGATTCCCGGTATAGGAGATTTTTACCTATATGATATCTTAAAGAAAATTGATTATCTGGAGTTTCATTATCTGAATGAAAAAACATAAATGTTTTTACTTTTATGACTTTAATATATAAAATAATATTAACATTTTAATTACTAAATATAAGTAGGTCTATTTCATTAAACTGACAATGCACATTCATTTGTATTTTTCTCAGCAAATTATGTTCTGGCCTTGGGAAGGTATAGGGGTTTTGAGCCCAACTTATGTTAATTTCTGCTCGTTTTGAGTTTGACTCGGTTATTTATTGTAATTTCTGTTCGTTTTGGGTTTCATTTATTTATCGATGCTGATTTGTGGTAGTTTCAGGCTTGGTAGATTATTTGATTTTCTCTTTTTTTTTTTTGTTTTTTTTTTTAAGTTTTGAAAAACTTATTTTGTGGAAAAAGTTTTTTAATTAATTTCTGTTCGTTTTATATTGACATAGTCTTTTCAGGGGAAAAAAATAATACTTTAAATCTTTTCGTTTTTTTTAAGAATCTATAGTTTGGCCTGCTATTTGTATGCTGGAGAAAAATTTTCAGCAATTTTTAACAACATACACACGTTTAAAAATCTGGACACATATAGTAGTGTTTAATTTAGTTTCATGCTTCCTCTAGTTGACCTGAAATGGAAAACTTGATACCATTCGCAAAAAAAATCTGTTTACTTTCTTTCATAGCTTGGATACACTTACGCTATTTTCATTTGGTTAAATTTTAAAAGCAGAAGTAGCCTCGAAAGTTTGAATATGATACCCTCAGTCATTTTTGGGATACTGCTGAGATGCCTTATTGGGAATTAGAATTAACACAGTGCATTTTGATTTAATCTTAAGGCAACACTTAGTTTGTAAACATAAAGGCAAATGGGAGGATGGGTGTGGGAGGGGGATTAGTTTCCTTCCAATCACTTTTGACTATTAAAAGGGCATCAGCCCTTTCTATTTTCAATCGAATGAGCCCTTTTCGAAGTTCCTAAGACAACTCCTTCGATACGAAGTGCCCTGGTCTAAACAACAACACAACAACAACAAAAAATAATACATTATACCTATTGGAGGTTGGGTCTTGGACCTCTTTGTCCCCTCTATTATTTATTTTAGCTAGGCACAGCCCAGATAATTTTTTATTTTTCTCCACAGCAAACTGAATTTCCAAAGTTTGTCTTTTTTCTACACTTCTCTTTTCATCTCTACTTTTCTCAGTTTTGTCATTCGCGCAAAATAATAAATTATCGTTAAATCTGATTTGGACTCCAGTGTCCACTATCTTTGACTTCATTACTTCGTTGTAGCTCCGTTTAATATCTCTTTTCTCTCTTTTAGTCTTCTTTATTTTTACCGCAGAAAACAAATATTTCGTTATCAAATGGGAATTGAACTCCGACATTTGGTTTTTCATATTCTACTAAAATTTCTCGAACTTTCCGAGGAAAAGCGCGTACAATAAATTTCGTCTCCTTTTTCTCTGGTTCAATCAGAGTTTCATTCTGGCAAACATTTTTCGGCGTCTCACACTCGTTAAAAGTATTCTCAAGTTTTCCATTTTCTGGGGATTTGGATTTCCGATTTCCGATATCTCCAAAGTCTCCTCCTACTAAAACATCCACTGCTAGAGTAGGTACTAAGCCTACTTTTATCGTTTTTCTCTGGACCGTACCGTCGTTCTTTGCAATTTCTATTCTTACCCAAGCAGACGGGCAATGGTGCTTATCTCCATAATAACACAATGTTGTAATCTTATTTTTATGGTCTATATCCGTTCTATTAATTAGGTCCATTCGCACAAAAGTTTGCTCACTCCCTGAGTCAATTACCATTTCGGTCGATTTTCCGTTTAATTTCCTTCTATTTTATGTGATTTCACAAACTCGTCATATTTTCCTTGATTATGTGCTATAGCCCAATTCGTTCTTTTATAGGTTACTTTCTCCTCTTTATTATGGCAATTTTTAGAAAAAGGCTCCGAGAAATCAATTTTTACCAGATTATCATCATTTTGAATATCAAGCATTTCTTTTTTTCGATAGGGCGGCGCAGCCTCCCAATTTGTTTTATGGGCCGGTCCATCTTCCCCCGCAGTCAACAAAGTATCATGTTTTCCCGTAAAAGTGTTTAATGTCTGGTATTTTCTTTTTCTCGCGATTGATTCTTCGACAAATTATTATGGCTATCTGACAGCCTATAAGTAACTTGTGATAAAACGTCACTTTGCGAATTTCCCCAACGAGTTTTCATTAGTCTGTCAATTGTTTTTGCAACATCCTGGTAATATCTTTTATCGGCCTCCCTACGGGCCTGTCTTTCTTCCTCTTTTTCTCTTTTATCTTTCTCTCTTTGTTTCACATCTTCCTCCTCTTTTTGCTCTCTGGCTTTTCTTTCAGCCTCTTCCTTTCGTTCTCTGGCTATTCTATCAGCCTCTTCCTTTCGTTCTCTATCTACCCTCTCTTTCTCTCTTTCTTGTCTATCTTTCTCTCTTTCTTGTCTATCTTTCTCTCTTTCTCGTCTATCTTTTTTAATTTTGTCCATACGGGCCTGATGAAGTATTTCATTGGCTTGCCTATCTTTTTCAATTTGATCTATCTCATCCTGTAATTTTTTTCTATATTCTAGGTGCTTTCTTTCGTCCACCTCTCTGGCTATCCTCTCTTTCTCCATGAAATTTAATATACATTGTTTCATATCTTTCTCCCTTTCTTTTCTATCTCTCTCTCTTTTTTTCTATGGGCTTCACTCGCCCTTCTCGGTCTTGAATTAATCTCATCTCTGTCCGTCAAAATTTCAAAATTCCGTTTGTCATTATTTCTTCTTAATTCAGTTTCTGAATTCATTTGTTCCATATCTGTGCTATCTCTATCCCGCAACTCCCCTTCATTTGGCACAGCCTCTGAGGGATGAGTTCGTCTTGTTTTTTTCACATATTATTTCTTCCTTGTTTATTTCGTACCCTCTCATTTTACCGCGTATACTTTTCTCTGATTATATTATCTCTTATTCAATTAGTCAATTTTGGTAAGTTCAAAAACTGTCACGCAAAAATTATGGTACGCAATTACTATTGTGAATTATCAGCTCCGTGTAATGATATTCAACAATTTTTCAAATAACCGAAATGTCTAGACTTCATTAGGGAATACCGACTTCTTTCACAACAAGCAGTTTTACGCGAGTGAATTATATCTCCGAAAAACGAATTAACAGGGGTTGGACGAGAAAATAATCAGAAAAACCACGCGAATATTCCACTACTGAATTAGCTGGACTAAAGTCAAACAGGGGAACTACCCTGTAAAACAAATCACGTATCCTACCTGGATACTCGTATTTTAAACGTAATCTCCTCCAGGGCAGATTACTCAATAGGACAGGTGCCTCCCACCTTCCTTGTCCAATGTGCGCACAAATTGACAAATTCTCCTAATTTGCCGTCCTCAATGCTCTTATAACCTTCGTCACTGGAGATTATATCTAAGTCCGCCAATTCACTCAAATAATAACTCAACTTTCAACGTTTTCTTATCTGTCCTTAAACCCTGTAATACTTTTAAATACGGAGATTCCCCCACTGCAAACTCAACTCATTAATTTCACGTTATTCTTTTTTATATTTGTCTAAGAAGGCACACAGCCCATTATAGACCTTCATAATTCTATTAATTAATTGCATATCTTTGTCTTTTTGTATGTCACCACAATAGGCTACTTTCTAGGCCAAATTAACCCGTCTCTTCGAAAACGCAGAATTCTTTTACTACCAGTGTTGTTGATAGCTATTTTTCTTGCTGCCACCACTTATTGGAGGTTTAATGTGCGGGGGTCACCACTTTTAAAGGCAAAAATGGCGCAAAGAGTTGCTATGCCACTTACTGGAGGGGGAGATCCCTCGTTGGCCCCAAATTAGTGGGATTTCCGCGATTACTCCAACGGTTCCGTATATACCAACGTGATCGGATGGTCTATGGCCCCATTTAAAGCCAAAGTTTACCGATAAGATTTCTAACTATCTCTTTAGACTCGACCTAAGCTGAAAAGTTAAAAGAGTACATAGTAAAAAAAGCTTACTGTAATCACTACACGTTGTATAAAAGAACTGACTTCAAAAGGACTGTTTCTTCCAGCCCGCTCCGCTAGCCGCGTGCTGCGACAGGGGTTACGAGGGTGGTAAATGAATCTTTCCAGCAAATCCCAGGACTTACTAATTTACTGGTCAACCTCCCTAACTGCGCAATATCTTACCTCGTGGTCTATTAAGCACGTACGCCATTAAGAGGACCCAAAATGGCGTCACAAAATAAAAGGAAAATTAATATTTATTACTCGGGGAAGGAAAATAATTAAGGGGCCAAAAGAAAGGAATCTGGAAGGGACATTTATCTAAAGAAACTGAGACCAAGGGTTCCAACAATACCCACATCGATCTTTACTATAAAAATGTCAGGCCTTCCAATCACTTTCGACTATTAAAAAGGGCACTAGACCTTTCGATTTCCAATCGAATGAGCCCTTTTCGAGTTTCTACGACAACGGTTTCTATAAACACCTTATATGCCCCCAGGACATAAATTACAACCCTTACCCTAAGGGCTGTGTGAGGGTGGTTGTCATCCTCTAAGACAAAATTTCCAGAACTTTCAACTACGTTAAACAAATTGGCTATCTCAAAATTTGGATTGGATGTGTCTAGGAAAGTTGTGGGCGTGAGAGGGGCGTTAGTCGCTCCTCAATCACTTTCAACTATTAGAAAAAGCACTAGCCCTTTCAATTTCCAATCAAATGAGCCCTTTTGAAGTTTCTACGACAACACTTTCAATAAAAACCTTATATGCCCCCAGGGCATAACTTATGACCCTTGCCCTGAGGGCTGGGGGGTTTGTCATCCTCAACGACCTAATTTCCAGAACTTTCTGCAACGTTGAACAAAATGGCTATCTCAAAACTGTGATTGGATGTGTTTGGGGGAATGGTAGGCGTGAGAAGGGGGTTAGTTACCCTCCAATCACTTTCAACTATTAAAAAGAAACTAGCCCTCTCAATTTCCAATTGAATGAGCCCCTTTTGAAATTTTTACGACAACTCTATGTATAAAAACCTTATATGCCCCCATGGCATAACTTACAACCTTTGCCCTGGGGGCTCTGGGGGGTTTGTCATCCTTAAATACATAATTTCCAGAATTTTCAACTAAGAATCGCTATCTCTAAACTTTGATTGAATGTGTTTGGAGAAATGGTGGGCGTGAGAGGGGGGTTAGTTGCCCTCCTATCACTTTCGACCATTAAAAAGAGCCTTTTTTGAAGTTTCTACGACAACACTTTCTATAAAAACCTTATACACCCCCAGGGCATAACTTAAAAAGGGCAATTTCAATTTCCAATCAAATGAGCCCTTTTTGAAATTTCTACAACAACTTTCTATATAAACCTTATATGCCCCCGTGACATGTCTTACAACCCTTGCACTGACGGCTCTGATGGGGTTATCATCCTAAAAGACCTAATTTCCAGAATTTTCGACTACATGGATATCTCTAAATTTTGATTGGAGGTGTTTGGGGAAATGGTGGGCGTGAGAGGGGGGTTGGTTGCCCTCCAATCACTTTCGACTATTAAAATGACTCTAGCCCTTTCAATTTCCAATTGAATGAGCCCTTTTTTGAAGTTTCTACAACATCGCTTTCTATAAAAACCTTTTATGCTCCCAGGGCATAACTTACGACCCTTGCCCTGAGGACTGTGAGGCTGGAGGGGTTGTCATCCTTAAAGACCTAATTTCAAAAACTTTCAACTACGTTGAATAAAATGGCTATATAAAAATTTTGATTGGATGTGTTTGGAGAGAATGTGGGCGTGAGAGGGGGGTTAGTTGCCCTCAAATCACTTTCGAGACTATTAAAAAGGGCACTAGCCCTTTGAATTTCCATTCGAATGAGCCATTTTCAAGTTTCTACGACAAAGATTTCAATAAAAACTTATATGCCCCCAGGGCACAACTTATAACCCTTGCCCCGAAAACTGTGGGGGGAGTGTTCTAATCAAAGGTATAATTTCCTGAACTTTAAACTGCGTGGAACAAAATGGCTATCTCAAAATTTAGATTGGATGTTTTTGAGGAAATGGTGGGCGTGCAAGGGGTGTTAGTTGCTTTCCAATCACTTTCGACTATTTAAAAGGGCACTAGCCATTTCAATTTCCAGTCAAATGAGCCCTTTTTGAAGTTTCTACGACAACGCGTTCAATAAGAACCTTATATTCCCCAAGGGTTAAACTTACAACCCTTGCCCTGAGGGCTGTGGGGGGAGGTGTCCTCCTCAAAGACCTAATTTCCAGAACTTTCAACTACGTTGCAAAAGATGACTATCTTAAAATTATGATTTGATGTGTTTTGGGAAAAGGTGGGCGTGAGAGATGGATTAGTTGCCCTCCAATTACTTTTCGACCATTAGAAAGGGCACTAGCCCCCTCAAAAACATAATTTCTATCTGAAAATCAACTACGCTGAACAAAATGGCTATCTAAAAATTTTGATTGGATGTTTTTGTTGGGGAAAAGGTGGGCGTGAGAGGGGGGTTAGTGCCCTAAAAGCACTTTCGACTATTAAAAAGGGCACTAGACCTTTGAATTTCCAATTGAATGAGTCCTTTTTCAAGTTTCTACGACAAAGATTTCAATAAAAAACTTACTTGCCCCCAGGGCAAAACTTATAACCCTTGCCCTGAAGACTGTGGGGGGAGTGTCCTGCTCAAAAGTATAATTTCCTGAACTTTTAAACTGCGTGGAACAAAAAGGCTATCTCAAAATTTTGATTGGATGAGTTTGGGGAAATGGTGGGTGTGGAAGGGGTGTTAGTTGCCTTCCAATCACTTTCGACAATTAAAAAGGGTACTAGCCATTTCAATTTCCAATCGAATGAGCCCTTTTTGAAGTTTCTATGACAACACGTTCTATAAAAACCTTACATACCCACAGGGCATAATGTACAACCCTTGCCCTGAGGGCTGTGGGGGTTGGCAACCTCAAAGACCTAATTTCCAGAACTTTTAATTACGTTGAACAAAATGGCTATCTTAAAATTTTGATTGAATGTGTTTGGGGAAAAGGTGTGGCGTGAGAGGGGGGTTAGTTGCCATCCTATCACTTTCGACCATTAAAAAGAGCCTTTTTTGAAGTTTCTACGACAACACTTTCTATAAAAACCTTATACACCCCCAGGGCATAACTTAAAAGCCTTGCCCAGAGGGCTCTGGGGGAGCGTCCTCCTCAATAACATAATTTCTATCTGGAAATCAACTACGCTGAACAAAATGGCTATCTCAAAATTTTTGATTGGATGTGCTTCGGGATATGGTGGGCGTGGAAGGGGTGTTAGTGGCCTTCCATTCAATTTTGACTATTAAAAAGGGCACAGGCCACTCCGATTTCCAATTGAATGAGCCCTTTTCGATGTTTCTACGACAACTTCTTCGATACGAAATGCCCTGGTCTAAAGAAAAAAAAAATAATAAATAATACATTATGCCAACATCGTTCTTATATGCCCCCAGGGCATAACTTACAACCCTTGCCCCGCCGGTTGTGGGGAGTGTCCTCCTCAAAAGTATATTTTCTATCTGGAAATCAACTATGCTGAGCAAAATGGCTCTCTCAAAATTTTATTGGATGGGTTTCGGAAAATGGTGGGTGTGGAAGGGGTGTTAGTTGCCTTCCAATCACTTTCGACTATTAAAAAGGGCACAAGCCACTCCAATTTCCAATTGAATGAACCCTTTTTGAAGTTTATACGACAACTTCTTCGATATGAAGTGCCCTTGTCTAAAGGAAAATAATAATAATAATATATTGTGCCAACATCGTCTTATATGCTCCCAGGGCATAACTTAAAACCCTTGCCCTGAGGGTTGTGGAGGAGTGGCCTCCTCAAAAACACATTTTCTATCTGGAAATCAACTACCCTGAACAAAATGGCTATCTCAAAATTTTGATTGGATGTGTTTGGGGAATGATGGGTGTGGGAGGGGGGCTAGTTGCCCTCCAATCATTTTCGACTATTAAAAAGGGCATAAGACACTCTAGTTTCCATTTTTGTAAAAAGTGATCCTATTTTATTTATTTTTTTTTTTTATTAAAAAGGCACTATATCCTTGAATTTCAGTTTAAATGAGCCCTCTTGCAACATTCTAGGAACCACTGGGTCAATATAATCATCCCTGGTACAAAAGGGCAACTAAACACGCATCTGTTATCTTTCTTCTGACAAAAAATACAAAATTCCACGTTTTTTCAGATAGTAGCTTGAAACCTCTACGGTAAGGTTCTCTGATACGCTGAATCCGATGGTGTGATTTTCATTAACATTCTATGACTTTTAGGGGGTGTTTTTCCCTTTTTTCGAAAACAGGGCAAATTTTCTCAGGCTCGTAACTTTCTGAAGTTGAACAACCATCCCATCCATAAAAACTTTAATATCCCTGGGCATAACTTAAAACCATTGCCCCCAATCTCTGGGGTTTGTTTCAACCCCAAAAGCCTTGTTATATAATATTTAGACTATTTTGATTTGAATGGCTATCTCAAAATTTCTATTAGATCGCATTTCGGGACAATATGACGTGTGTGTAGGGGGGGGGGAGAGGGTAGCTGCCCTCTGATCACTATGACTTCTAAAAAGGCACTAGAGCACCATATTACAAATCCAATGAGCCCCCTTTGAAGTTTATATGACCATACTTTCTATAAAAACCCTATATGTCCCCAGGGCATAACTTACAACCCTTGCCCTGAGGGCTGGAGGGATTTGTTATCCTCAAAGACATAATTTTTTAGACCTTTCTGATAGGCTTAAAAAATGGCTATATCAAAATTTTGGTTGGAAGTGTTTGGGGAAATGATAAGCGTAGAGGGAGACATTTGTCCTCTGATTATTTTTGACTAATAAAAAAGGCACTAGCCCTCTGAATTTCCAATCGAATAAGCCCTTTTTGAAGCTTCTACGACAAAACTTTCTATAAGAGCGTTATTACTCTGATTACTTTCGACTATGGAAATGGGCAATAGCCCTCTCAATTTACAACGAAAGAACCCTTTTTGAAGTTTTTACGACAACACTTCCTATATGACATTAATAGCACCCAGGGCACAACTTAAAACCTTAGCCCTGAGGTCTGTTGGGGGTTGTCATACTCAAAAACATACTTTCCGGACCCTTCAACTACGTTCAACTAAATTGCTATATCAAAATGTTGAACGGAAGTGTCTGGGGAAATGATGGGTTTGGGGGGGGGGGCATTCACCCTCCGATCACTTTTGACTATTAATAAGGGCACTAGCCCACTCAATTCCCAATTGAATGAGTCCTTTTTGATGTTTCTACGACAACGCCGGCAAAGACCTAATTTCCAGAACTTTCAACTACGTTGAACAAAATGGCTATCTCAAAATATTGATTGGATGTGTTTGGGGAAATGGTGAGCTTGAAGGGGGGGAGGGGTAGTCGCCCTTCAATCACTTTCGGCTACTAAAAAAACACTAGCCCTTTCAATTTTGAATCAAATGAACCAGAAAAAGCTTTTCCAATCAAAGTTTCTAAGAAAAACGCTTTCTATAAAAAACCTTATATGCCCTCTTTGAGGATATGTCTTTGAGGAAATCATGTCCTAAAAGACATAATTTTCAGAACTTTCAACTACGTTGAAAAAAAAAATGCTTATCTCAAAATTTTAGTTGGATTTGTTTAGGGGAATGGTGGGCGTGAGAGGGGGATTGGTTGCTCTTCAATCACTTTCGACTATTAAGAAGGGTACTAGCCCTTTCAATTTCCGATCAAATGAGCTTTTTTCTGAAGTTTCTACGACAACACTTTCTATAAAAACCTTATAATCCCCCAGGGCATAACTTACAACCCTTGCCCTGAGGGCTCTGAGAGGGTTATCATCCTCAAAGACCTAATTTCCAGAACTGTTAACTACGTTGAAACAACATAGATATCTAAAAATTTTGATTGATTGCATGTGTTTGGGGAAATGGTGGGTGTAAGAGGGGGGTTAGTTTCCCTCCAATTACTTTCAACTATTAAAAAGGGCACTAGTCCTTTCGATTTCCAATCGAGTGAACCCTTTTTGGAGTTTTTTACGACAACACTTTCTGTAAAAACCTTATATGCCCCAAGGTCAAAATTTACAACCCTTGCCCAGAGAGCTGTAGGGGGAGTGTCATCCTCAAAGATATAATTTCCAGACCTTTCAACTATGTTCAATAAAATGTCTATTTCAAAATTTTGATTGGATGTGTTTGGGGAAATGGTGGGTGTGAGGAGGGGGGGGGGGGTAGTTGCTCTCCAATCCCTTTCAACTATTTAAAAGGCCACTAGCCTTTTGAATTTCCAATCGAATGAGCGCTTTTTGAAGTTTCTACGAAAACACTTTCTATAAAAACCTTATATGCCCCAAGGGCATAACTTACAACCCTTGCCCTGAGGGGTTAGGGAGGTTTGTCATCCTCAATGACATAATTTCCAGAATTTTCAACTACATTGAACAAAATGCTTATCTCAAAATTTTGATTGGATGTGTTTGGGGAAATGGTGGGCGTGAGAGGGGGTTAGTTGCTTTCCAATCACTTTCGACTATTAAAAAGGGCACTAGCCCTTTCAATTTCCAATCAAATGAGCTTTTGTTGAAGTTTCAACGACAACGCTTTCTATAAAACCTTATATGCCCCCAGGGCATAACTTACGACTCTTGCCCTGAGGGCTCTGAGAGGGTTATCATCCTCAAAGTACTAATTTCCAGAACTGTTAACTACATTAAACAAAATAGATATCTCAAAATTTTGATTGCATGTGTTGGGGAAATGGTGGGCGTAAGAGGGGGGTTATTTGCCCTCCAATTACTTTCAACTATTAAAAAGGGCACTAGCCCTTTCAATTTCCAATCGAGAGAGCCATTTTTGAAGTTTTTAAGGCAACGCTTTCAATAAAAACCTTATATGCCCCCAGGACATAACTTACAACCCTTGCACTGAAGACTGTGGGGGGAGTGTCCAGCTCAAAGATATAACTTCCGGACCTTTCAACTGCGTTGAACAAAATGGCTAACTCAAAATTTTGACTGGATGTGTTTGGGTAAATGGTGGGCGTGGAAGGGGTGGTAGTTGCCCTCCAATCACTTTCGACTATTAAAAAGGGCACTAACCCATTGAATTTCCAATCGAATAAGCCTTTTTGAAGTTTCTACGACAACACTTTCTATAAATATCTTATATGCCCCCAGGGCATAACTTAAAACCCTTGCCCTGAGGGCATTGAGGAGGGGGGGGGGGTGTCCTCCTCAAAAACATAATTTCTATCTGGAAATCAACTACGCTGAACAAAATGGCTATATCAAAATTTTGATTGGATGTATTTGGGGAAATGGTGGGCATGGGAGGGGTGTTAGTTGCCCTCCAGTCACTTTCGACTATTAAAAAGGGCACTTTCTAATCTATTCCAATTTCTAATCGAATGAGCCCTTTTCGAAGTTTTTACGACAACTCCTTCGATACGTAGTGCCCTGTTATGAAAAAAAAAATAATAATACATTGTGTCAACATCGTTCTTTACTAAGGCAGCGCGATTGCGATGCATATGGTTTAATTACAAAATCACGTATTTTCAAGTACCATGCTATCTGAGTAGAAAAAAAAAAAAACGGAAAAAGATGCTCTCGATGCAGAATATCGTAGTTCAAGCAACTTTTCTTGTTTTTCACGCCAATGGATTTCCTGTGGATATGTGCTTGTAACTAGTGGTTATGATAGCTGACATTCATCAATATTGGCCATAAAAATGCAGTTTTAGTGGAAAAAATTGATTCTATTAAAAAAAAAATTAATTAAAAATAGCACTAGATCTAGTAATTTACTTTAAAATAAGCCATTGAACAACTCTCTACGATGTTCGAGTGCAAGCTATCTGTGAATAAAAGATTTCGTTTAGGCAGATGCTGTAGCAGCTGCCACTTTTTTTTATTTTCAAGCCAATTGAAATCCCTTGCTGTTCAAGCGAAGGGACAGAAAGTTTCTTATGTAGGGGTTTTGGACAAGGCGGTTCTAATGGTGTATTTTTGTTTTGATCTGACTATTTTTTAGGAGTTATGGGTTTTTATATTTCTTAACATTGGACGTGATCGTCTCTTACAAGGGTGCTAGCTACTAGCAATTTTTAAATTATCTAGTGTTCGATGAGAAGAGCCTTTATTTTATTGTTTTTTTGGAATAAATTCCAATTTTCATAGAGCCCCCTTACAGTTCTAGGAGCCAAGAAGTCAATTAAGTACTTTTATGCTAAATGATAAAACAATGAAGAACAAAGAAAATAATTCAGAAACAAAAAACTAAGCGATGGCGATTTTCAGTCAGTTACAAAAAACAAAAGGATAAAACACATATTTTTAGCAAAGATATCTACCAAGCCCTCCTCATTGCAAAAGATTTTTTTTTTAATCTACAAAAACAAAACGAACGAAACGATGGGCGAAAGAACAATTCACAAAAAAAAGATCGTTCAAAAATGGGTTGGGAATGAATTTTTTCTCTTATGATAAATGCAGTCTGTCTACTGAAATATTCTATATTAAGATGACTAATTGATCTTTTTATGAAAGTTTGTGAAAAACTTATTTTTAGCATTATGTTTTATCAAACTATTCGAGGTAACGAACTGTAAGTAAGGATCGACCCGGCTCAATAGTAGCCGAAGCTCTAACAATGAAATTTTGATACCAATAGATATATTAAAAGAATCGGGGTTTTTATGCTGGTTTCAAATATGCAAGTTTCAATAAGTCTAATCTTGCCCATCAAAGGTTATGAGCCTGAGAAAAATTTGCCTGGTTTTTTGAAAAAAAAGAGGGAAAACCCCCTAAAAGCCATAGAAAAAGCCTTAATGAAAATCACACCATCAGATTCAGCGTATCAGATAACCCTACTGTACAAGTTTCAAGCGCCTATCTGAAAAAATGTGAAATTTCGAATTTTCTGCCAGAAGAAAGATTTTTTTTCCCAGGGGTGATCGGATCGACCAAATGGTCCTAGAATATCGTGAGAGGGCTCATTCGAATGGAAATTGAAAGTTCTAGTACCCTTCTTAAGTGACAAAAAATTCGGAGGGTAACTAGGCCCCCTCCCAGGCCCTTTTTTCAAAATTGTCCGATCACAATTTTGAGACAGCTATTTTGTTCAGAACAGTTGAAAGGTCGAATAACTATGCCTTTGGGAATATCATTACCCTCCCACAGCCCCCGGGGATAGGTCTTTAAGTTAAAAGAATTTGCCTATTGTTTACGTATAGTATTTGTTATTGGGAAGTATTCATACATTTTTTCGGGAGGGGGGGGGGGGATTTCCGCTGGCAGGATTTTCCTCGGTGATTATTTTCAATGCGGCTCCCTCCCCAGTCTCAACGGGTAAATTTTTTCAGGGAAAATTTTACACTGGGGAATTAGTCAGAATTACAATACGAAATTCTTCTTATGTCTTTTTTTCTCTTTTCCGTCTCAATTTTACACGTGGAGATGTTAAGGGTAATTGTCCTAGGTAAACTGTCAACCGGATCGAATTGTCTAGAGAATAAATCCTTGGGGAGGAGGGATTTTTCAGAGGAGGAGTAGCCAGATTTCCTGGCATTATTTAAAAAACTATCAGAAAAAAAACAAGTTTTTTCAACTGAAAGTGAGGAGCAACATTAAAAACTTAAAACGAACATATATTATTACGCATATGAGGGGGTTACTCCTCCACAACACCTCGCTCTTTACGCTAAAGTTTGAAGTCTGTCCCAATCTTTTAAGAACGACTCCTGAAACAATATGTTTATTTAATTTGAACAATAAGAAGCTTTTTTTTTTAAAGTAATAAAACCCTTTAGCATCATGAGCGAGGTGTAGTGGAGGAGTAACCCCCTCATATACGTAACAATTTCTGTTCATTTTAAGTTTTAATGGTGCTCCTTACTTTCAGTTGAAAACACTCGTTTTTTTTTTATTTAGTTAATAACACAGCTCCGAATTGAAAAGTGTACTCTAATTTCAATAGTTTACGTTTGTAACGATTTTCGTAAGCAAATCACATTATTTCTTTAGCGTTCGTCAGATAAGAAGCCAAGTAACCTTGGCTTTTAAAGCCTAATCAACTTTAAAATCAAAACTTTTGAGTCACAAGATTTTCAAAAATCAGCTCTCTGTTTCTATGTTGTTGGATTGGATTAACGTAACGCGCAATCTATTTATTAATGTAAAATGTAATAAATTCCAAAAAATTAAAACAGAAAAAGAAATAAAAAAACTAAGTAAAATGAATAGATGTAAAAAGTTCTAATGCATAACAGGCTAGAAAACGACTACTAAGATTGCAACCAGACACCACTGTTGTCAGTTGCCAACCAGCCATAAAATCAAGAATGCGCTTAAGATACAACTTTAGAAAAATTTTAATTTGAGAAGTTCATGATTTGAAGAATTTATAGTGCAGCCGCCCCAAAATGTACCCCAATTTCAGAAATACGCTCCTCCCGATAACCCTAATGACAAATCATTTGAACATCAAGCACCTGCGACCAACATAACTGTGCACGCCCCTCCTAGCTCCGTGTTTTTTCATTTAATTACTTACAGAAAACACGCAGATATAGCAGCTTCCTTTCAAATGAGCTCTTGAACATCTGTACGATGTTCAGCAACCCAAGTAGTGGCGATTAAAAAACCAAACAAAGAAAAAGAAGAAGCAAGATGGGGGAATGCAATTCCCTAAAGGGGGGTTTTGACTATGGTGTATCTTATGGTACAGTTTTTTCATTTTGATGCGACACCAGTTTTGCGGAGTTGAAGGCTTCTTTTCAAAATTCCTGTAAATTCATTTTCGCAACGAACTTTTACCGTTAAGATAACCGCTAAAATAATCGTTAAGATTAATCCATGAATACAATCCATGAATCCGCCTCAAACTGCCATTCTTCTTTACTTGATATATTTTTAATGTGTTTTGAATTTTCGGTTACTACGTTGTAGAATTCATTTTTTGCTAAGTTGCCCTTTAGGAGTTAACCATGATAGAGAAGGCTTGTGTACTGACTCTGGCTTTTCAATGAATTATCATAAATAAGGTTAGAAAAGTACCTTCAGAATCTGTGTTTCTCTCTATTTTCTCCGGAAAACCACCCCTGTTTGGTTTTTGTTTCTTAATTATTTTTCTTCATTTTTCATTGTTTTGTCGTATATAAGGTATTGCCAGTGTTGTCAGAGCACATTTAAATTTTTTTGAATGAGCTTTGCTTTTGGATTCAAATATCAACTACCAATTTCGACTTGGCACAGCGAATGTCCAGCGAATTACCAATGTGAATGTCCTTTTTCAGATATTAAAAAGGAAAAAACTGTGGCAATGTGTTTCAGCATTTAATTTGGGGAAAAAACATCACTAACGGAAAAAATCCCTTTTTTTCCGTCTAAGTGAATTTACAAAGTTGAATTCTGAGCGCCATGGTCATTATGCTTAATTTCCAAAATTGAATTGCTAAGTAATTCATAAATATTTTTGTGGCCCCTCTTTGAAAATATATCATAAGCTTATCTTCCAGATTTTCTTGATATAAGTCCCATTCACAATGCGATTTTACTAATAACGAAACTTAGCAAGCGCAAATTGAGCCAATCAGAACTTTTCAGAGAATTTTTCAGCCAGTCAGAAAATTCTATGATAAATCTGATTGGCTCAATTTAGTGCCATCGAAAATTCAGTATTAAAAGAATATCATTGTGATCTTAAGACTTAACACGATGGAGACTCACCCTTGGTGACGACGGCTTGACAATGGAAAGAAACCGTTGCCACCTTGCTAATACATGCTGCATATAAAAATAGCTAGCCGTTTCACATGTATAAGCAACATCTCCTGGCACTTCCAAACTCTCCTGAAGTCTTTGCACCTCTTGAAGAAGATCTAATCTTTTTGCCAAAACATAATTCACTCGACCGTATCTGAAAGAAAAGATAATGATAACGTTTGATAAAAGTTAAAACAGACGATTATGACATTTAATGAGTGGCGAGGCCGTATCCAGGGGGGTTAGGGGGTTTGAAGACCCCCCCCCCAAATGTTTGCCCGACTGGTAAAAACGTAACAAAAATGAATATAGACAATATTTTATGCATTTTTTAAGGTTTTTTGAACTTTTAAAGTTTCTTTGGGGGGCGAGTTTTTCAAATTCAATTGAATGCCAGATGATGAATGCCAAGACAATGATGATGACACTTGATAAATGTCAAGACGATAATGATGATTCTTATTGAATAATGCTGATGACCGTAATGATGACAGTTGACGGCATTAATGGTGACATTCGATGTATTGAAGAGGTGATGATGACATTTGATGAGTGGGAGACGAATTGGAACGATGACAAAAATGCTTATTGTCAAAAAGTAAAGACGTAAACAGGGATGGCACAAGGATCGATTGCAATTCATGGTTTAATCAACTAATAATTGTTGGTCGATTGTAGAGTTTTCAGTATTAAAAAGAGCACTGAAATTAAGCGACTAAAATTATGACTAAGTAAAAAAGTCAAAATTACATGTCAAATGATTGACTATATAATTAATTAATTATACTGAATAATAATAATTGACTAATTGATTATATGACAATGAACTTCGATGATGATAAAAAGAATTATGACTAAAACTAAAAAAGTAAGAAACGGTTTTACACACATCAACCCTTTAAGCTTAAACAAGCTTAATTGAATCAATAATGGTGAACACGGTTGAATAAGAGGTATGGTTTGCCACAAAAGTATGGTAACAACTTAACTGAAAACGATTTGTAATTCGAGTAATGGGTTTATTATTCACGTAATATCAACAACGACAAAAAAACAAAAATATCACAAGGCTAATCATGCTTTTTAAATTCGACAAAGAAGAGTGGTGCTACTGCCCTCCCTTTTTAAACCCACTAAAAGCCTTGAATATAATTTGTGATTTACTGAAAACACTATGGATTTTGGGCGGTTCGTTATTTATTTGTCCAAACATCAGCAGCAACGAAAAAGAAAAACCACAATAACAATCAAGATTGCAAAAAAAAAATATTTATCAAAATAATTACATTTGTGACTTTAAAATGTCACTATTATTAAAAAGAGACTTTTTTGTCAAAAAAATCTGTTTTTGTGTCAATATCATTCAAACATTTAGAAACTTAATACCAAAATAAAACTGTTAAAATAAATACCAGCATTTTTAAAGCAATCTGTTTCGTTTAGAGGCAAATAACAATCGACATATGTCACAATAGCACGGCAATAACAATGGAAACAATAACAATGACAATAACAACACATGATAATAGCAACAATGACAATAACAATGACAATAACAATGAATCGACAAATCAATGAATGATTCAACAACTGGCTCTCTATACATTGAAAGGAATCTGTTTGAAAGCAAGTAAGTACTGCATATTATACTCAGGAAAACAAATTGATTGTTTAAAATATAGTGTTATTAATTCCTGGAAGCAGGGGTAGATCCAGGGGGTTCCCCCAAGATTTTCCTGGCACACTTATTTGTTTTTTTTCTCTATTTTTTTTTACCCTTTTTTAAAATAAACTTGTCAATTTGGTCAATTATTGCCCCCCCCCCCGAAATTTTACTCTAAATCTGCCTTTGTCTGGAAGTCTGAGAAATACATGATTTATCAATAGTATAATCGTAGAAGAGAAAGTATTTACAATACGTTTTGTTTTCAGTAAAGCACAAATAATACTATGGGTTTTGGAGGGCTTAAGAGGGCAGCAGTCCTACTGGTCGTTTTAGATTTTGAAATGGCTTTAATTTGAAAGTCTTTTAGATCTAAATATGGCTGTTTTTTGTTTTCTGGAAATGAAGGTCTAGGTTAGGTTTTATCTTGATAACATATTTGTTTAAATCTTATAAAATATTAAAATCTAATATATTAATATTAACATATTTTTTTATTACAAAAAATGACAAAACCGTATATCAAACCCTGTTCATAAAAACAATTTTTTTAATGAAACACCCAGATACCTTGGCAGGCAAGTATGTAGGACGGGATTCTAAACCAACATTTATTCCATGACAATTCATAGCTATTATAAGAAAGTCATGATGATTCATAATAAATTTTATGTCATAAATTTATGACATAAATCTATATTTACATTTAAAATAATGTCACAAATTTCATGAAGATTCACAACAAATTTTATGTAATAACTAACAACTCTAATATGTCATAACTAACTCAACTAATAATTTAAGTCTGTTTTTTAAGTTCGCGCAACAATATATTTTATCACGTGAAACTGTTTATACTTTGAAATTATTTTTGCTGTTCTAATATTATCATGTTGAATCAGTGAGGGAGGCCATTTTTAAAACGACCACTATCTATGAAAAGAAAACTTTCATCCAAAAGCTGAAAGTTTATCAAGTAAACTGATGTGAAAGCAAGTTTAAAATTGAAATATGATTCTTTTAATTGGTTAAGTGGAAAATTACACAGTCATATCCAGTTATGCAGTTGTAGCTAGTAGATGGCATCAAATTAAAAAAAAAAAAAAAAAAAAAAAAATGAAACGTGGCTGAAAATGGCAAAATTAAACTAAAAATATGACACCAAACATCTTCGCTTCGAAAGTTTAGTTTATGACACCAAATCTTCTCTTCAAAGGTTTACAACTGCATTCCAGTTATGCAGTTATGGTTAGTAGCAGGCGCAAAATTTTAAAAAATGAAACGTGGCTGAAAATGGCAAAAAACAAAATAAAATATGACACCAAACAGTTTCGCTTCGAAGGTTTAGTTGTCTTTGGAAATGAATAGATTATTTGTGTTGGAATTTTTGCAGACTAAAAGCATTTTCAAATTAAAAAAATTAAACGTTTAGACTTGTATACAACTTTTAAGGCATAAAACTGCATTGAAGGTTCTGGCACCTAATTTAAAAAAATGAAAATTTAAATGAGATTTGAAAATTGAAAAAAAAAAAAAAAAAAAATTGAAACTTGAAAAAAAAAAATGAAAATTGTAAATTTAAAAATTAAAAAAAAAAATGAAACAATTAGACTTGTTAGTTGTTGCTTGTTTGTTTAGACTGTTTGGTTGTGCTTGTTTGTTTAGACTTTTGGTTGTGCTTGTTTGTTTAGACTGTTTGGTTGTGCTTGTTTGTTTAGACTGTTTGGTTGTGCTTGTTTGTTTAGACTGTTTGGTTGTGCTTGTTTGTTTAGACTGTTTGGTTGTGCTTCTTTGTTTAGACTGTTTGGTTGTGCTTGTTTGTTTAGACTGTTTGGTTGTGCTTGTTTGTTTAGACTGTTTGGTTGTGCTTGTTTGTTTAGACTGTTTGGTTGTGCTTGTTTGTTTAGACTGTTTGGTTGTGCTTGTTTGTTTAGACTGTTTGGTTGTGCTTGTTTGTTTAGACTGTTTGGTTGTGCTTCTTTGTTTAGACTGTTTGGTTGTGCTTGTTGTTTAGACTGTTTGGTTGTGCTTGTTTGTTTAGACTGTTTGGTTGTGCTTCTTTGTTTAGACTGTTTGGTTGTGCTTGTTTGTTTAGACTGTTTGGTTGTGCTTGTTTGTTTAGACTGTTTGGTTGTGCTTGTTTGTTTAGACTGTTTGGTTGTGCTTGTTTGTTTAGACTGTTTGGTTGTGCTTGTTTGTTTAGACTGTTTGGTTTGTGCTTGTTTGTTTAGACTGTTTGGTTGTGCTTGTTTGTTTAGACTGTTTGGTTGTGCTTGTTTGTTTAGACTGTTTGGTTGTGCTTGTTTGTTTAGACTGTTTGGTTGTGCTTGTTTGTTTAGACTGTTTGGTTGTGCTTGTTTGTTTAGACTGTTTGGTTATACTTGTTTGTTTAGACTGTTTGGTTGTGCTTGTTTGTTTAGACTATTTGGTTGTGATTGTTGTTTAGACTGTTTGGTTGTGCCTGTTTGTTTAGACTGTTTGGTTGTGCTTGTTTGTTTAGACTGTTTGGTTGTGCTTGTTTGTTTACACTGTTTGGTTGTGCTTGTTTTTTTAGACTGTTTGGTTGTGCTTGTTTGTTTAGACTGTTTGGTTGTGCTTGTTTGTTTAGACTGTTTGGTTGTGCTTGTTTGTTTAGACTGTTTGGTTGTGCTTGTTTGTTTAGACTGTTTGGTTGTGCTTGTTTATTTAGACTGTTTGGTTGTGCTTGTTTGTTTAGACTGTTGGTTGTGCTTGTTTGTTTAGACTGTTTGGTTGTGCTTGTTTATTTAGACTGTTTGGTTGTGCTTGTTTGTTTAGACTGTTTGGTTGTCCTTGTTTGTTTAGACTGTTTGGTTGTGCTTGTTTGTTTAGACTAATTGGTTGTGCTTGTTTGTTTAGACTGTTTGCGTTGTGCTTGTTTGTTTAGACTGTTTGGTTGTGCTTGTTTGTTTAGACTGTTTGCGTTGTGCTTGTTTGTTTAGACTGTTTGGTTGTGCTTGTTTGTTTAGACTGTTTGGTTGTGCTTGTTTGTTTAGACTGTTTGGTTGTGCTTGTTTGTTTAGACTGTTTGGTTGTGCTTGTTTATTTAGACTGTTTGGTTGTGCTTGTTTGTTTTAGACTGTTTGGTTGTGCTTGTTTGTTTAGACTGTTTGGTTGTGCTTGTTTGTTTAGACTGTTTGGTTGTGCTTGTTTATTTAGACTGTTTGGTTGTGCTTGTTTGTTTAGACTGTTTGGTTGTCCTTGTTTGTTTAGACTGTTTGGTTGTGCTTGTTTGTTTAGACTAATTGGTTGTGCTTGTTTGTTTAGACTGTTTGGTTGTGCTTGTTTGTTTAGACTGTTTGGTTGTGCTTGTTGTTTGTTTAGACTGTTTGGTTGTGCTTGTTTGTTTAGACTGTTTGGTTGTGCTTGTTTGTTTAGACTGTTTAACGTAGCAATGCTAACCAAAATGTGGTGCCCCCTTAACAACTCCATAATTTTTAAACAACTAAAAATTTGTAGAAAATAATTGTTTTCAGTAACAAATAAAAACTAAGATGGATGCAGGAGGGGGGGCGGGGTATTTTTACCTTGATGTCCATTGTAATTTAAAAATTCGTCGTTTTTTATATTTGAGAGAAACTTACACAAACACAGCGTCGAATAGAAACTGTGTTGTAACATGAACCAAAATTCATTTATTGATTATTAAAGGTTGCTTTAAAAGAAAGACTACTGTCAGCAAACAGCAAACAAGAAAACGCAAAACAGCAAAACAGCAAACAAGAAAACGCACAACAGCAAAACAAGAAAACGAGAAAACAAGAAAACAAGTAATCTTGAAAGCATCTGTAAACAATTTTTGAAGGTACGTGACAGATATTACCAGTGGCGGATCCAAGGGGGAGGGCGAGGGGGGAGCAGTAATGTAGTATAAAGTAATGTAATTTACTCAATTAACTCAAGTTTGCGTTAATTAAACTTGCTCCTAACACAAGTTTATCGGATCAATCTATTTTGCTCCTCCCCCTAAATTTTTTTTTAGGATCAACCTATTTTGCGCCCCCCCATCCCTAAAAAAAATCCTGGACCGCCCCAGGATATTGTTGTCCAAAGTTTTTTAAAACGTCATATGGCATATGTAGCAGCGCAGTGGATGAAACCACTGCAAACAATTATTACACTAAAAGAATTTGCTTTTTACTCTGAGTAACTGTAAAAACTTTCCAAAAAAAGAACTTTTTCAAAGAAAACTAAAGAGCCATACTAAACTTAAAACCAGCAAAAAAATAAATTCCTATAATAACCCAAACGATCAGAAATTAAATAAACAATCATAGCAAACATAGAGATAATTGTAGCGCTCTTTTTAAGGGATTAATTGAAAAACTTTCCAAAAAGAAGTTTTCAACGAAGAGCAAAGAGTCATATTAAACCTAAGAACAGTAGCTATAATAATCCAAACACAAAACTACCATAAATTACCAATTAAAGAATAAATGAAACCCAAAATAAACAAAAATTAAATAAACAATCATAGCAAACATGCAGGTAACAGGTACTAATATCAATAAAAAAGTAAATCTTAAAAAGATTAAGATATAATTTCGACTCAAAATTCCGCAATTCAAGTTATTATATCACTTTAATTTTTGTTTTTAATGTTGTAATTATAAAAGAAAATATTTGTAATGTAAATCGTCTTGGCAAAGGGTAACTTGCATAAGTTACACTCCTTACCCGGGGGGCTGCGAGGCGTTTTATCAGCCCCGGAGGCATAGTTATTTGACCTATTTTAGACAAATTGGCTATCTCAAAATTTTTATCAGATGCATTTGGAAAAAAAAGAGCGTGGGTTGGAGGCTCGTTGCCCTTCAATTAGTTTTGACTCTCGAAAGGGCACTAGAACTTTAAATTTACAATCGAATGAGCCCCCTCCGAGGTTTATACAACCACCCTTTCCATATGCGCCTCAGAAAAATATAATAATAATCATAATAATAATAATACATCGAAGCCTTATGGCCCTTTACTATAGGGAATGTTAGTGTGTTGCCTCTGATTCTAGATGTATAGAAGTCTTTAAATTTGACGAATAAAAAGTACACTCCCAAAAAGTCAAGTGATCTTAATTAAAATCTAATTTAAGATTCACCATCTCCAAGAATCCTACTGTGGAGGTTTCAAGCTCCTATCTACAAAAATCAGGAAGCTTGACCTTACCTACAGCCACTTGGCTATAAGTTATGCAATTTTCCCACGTTTACATACAATATTTGTTATTGGGAAATATGCGGAAATCTTCCATGGGAAAATTTCCCAAGGGAGGATTTTTTCGTGGGGAGGGGGAGATTTTCAAGAGGGAGGTATATTTCCCCGTATGATTTAAAAAAACGATCAAAAGTTAAACAAAAAAACAAGTTTTTTTTAACTAAAGGTAAGGAGAAACATTAAAACTTGACCAACTGAAATAATCCCGTATATGAGGGAAGCTGCCCCTTCCTCAACCCTTGCTCTTTACACTAAAGTCATATATTCCTTTAAAAATACTTCTCGTTCAAATTCAACGGCCCTTGAGTTTCGAGAGTCGTTCTTAAGGAGTTGAGACAAAAGGGAGGGTTGAGGAAAAGGAAGCGGCCCTCATATACGGAAATACTTTTGTTTGCCTTGAGTTTTAATGTTGCTCCTTACTTTCAGTTGAAAAAACTTGTTTTTTTTTGTCATTTAAAACCAAGTAAACAAGTCACAATTCACTAGTTACCTTAAGTAAAAAATAAAATAAAAACAGATTAACAAAAAGCTGAACGTGTGCTTTCTCAAGATAAATCTTTAACGAGCTGCATTAATTTCAAGATCCTTATCAAGTCAAAGAAACTATGTCTACACAGTGGTTGCAATTGGGGAAGAGGTGGTAAGCAAAGGAGGCTGGTGTTCCCCAAGACCTTTTTTTCGCATCCCTAGATTTTGAAAAAAAAAAAAAAAAATTTTATATTGTCACTGAACAATACCTTTTTTGATATTGCCATGAACAAAATTGGAAAAAAAAGAAATTGACCCCTCCCTTAGATTTTGGAAATAAAATTCACCATATCCTCCTAATTTCCGCTTTCTAGGGGTATAATGAGAGAAAGGTTGAAATGGCTAGGGCACATTATGCTGATGAAAGATGACACATTCCTGGACATTGTCCTTTTGGCCAACCGTTTAGGGCTAAACGAAAACAGGTCGTCCGCAGTTGGGGTGGGAGGAAGTCATAAAGAAAAATTTAAGGGAGATGGGGACTTCCTGGGAGACTGCGAAGAGGGAGTCTTTGAATAGATTGGGATGGATGAGGAGCGCACGTAGCTGTGTTGGCCTCAGGCAGCTAACCCCCTAATCTTTATGAATTGATGCCAGTGCGTCCACAGAATTTCATAGAAAAATAAAGGTAGAAGGCAGTTATTTAACTGAAATAAACCTTTCTTACTGTACAAAAATTTCCAGTTTCTTTTCCTGGTCTATGTCAAACTCACCTAATAAAATATTTCTCAGTCTCTAGTGCCTCTTCACCATGCCCTAAACGTAATAAATGGCATTCATCAACATCAAACGCCATGATGCAAAAAGCTGATACAACCCCATATTTAAAAATATGGCAGTGATTCCACCCCGTATAGGGAAATACTGGAGAACGTAAACACTAGCAGTTTAACGTGACTAACGCGAAAAGAAATGCTAGCACCAAGAGCAGCGTATCGGAGTAAGGTCATTTAAAAAGTCAATTAAGTTTGATAGAACCCCACCAAATGCAAAATTCTAGCCCTCATTTGAATTACACAGCATTCACAGGATTGTAGCCAAACTGAGAGCTACTAGATACTACAAGCAGTCTACTTTTATGGTTATGGTCTACTTTTATGGTTATGGTCTACTTACGGTTTTAGGGTATCTATTAAAGTTTCTAGTTTCCAGTTTCTTCACTGGCTTACGTCAAACTCACCTACTAAAATCTTTTTCAGTTTCTAGCGCCTCTTCACCGTGGCCTAAACGTAATAAATGGCGTTCATCAACGTCTAACGCCATGATTTTCTCAAAAAGCTGATTCAACGCCATATTTGAATGAGTAACAATCAGAGTTCTCTGCTCAGGAAAGTTATGGTAGATATTGAGATTATCTGAACTGCAACATCGGTTTTTTCAGTCCCAGGAGGGCCAACGACAAGGGTAAGCCCTGGCTGCATTCCAGACCGGATAGCTTCTACTTGCGTAGGTGTGAAATGAACAGCATTTCTATAATAAAAAAAAATATATAGTATAGGAAATGATAGCGTAAAACTATGGGATGCAATAGACTAATATTGCAAAATTATACAGGTTATACGTGAAATTATACAGTTTTATATAAATAAATAATAATACAAATGGAGTTATATTATATAAAAAATTAAAAAATTGCGTGAATGTAATTATGTATAAAGGTACATAGTAAAATTATGTATGACTATATACATATAAAAATAGGTATATATTACAAATGAACTATATGTCATATTATCAGAGCCGCATCTAGGGGGGGGGGGGGGGCGTACCCGGTTTGACCCCCCCCCCCCGAAATTTTTGTATGACTCGTAAAAACGTAAAAAATGGATATAAACAAATTTTTTATGCGTTTTTTGATGTTTTTTTGTTTACCCCCCCCCCCCGAAAATTGTTTTTTGAGTAAAACTCCATCCGAAAAAAATCCTAGGTACGGCCTTGCAAATTATTATAAAATACAAAAAATTATGTTATATAAATAAATACAAGGTTGTATATAAAACTAAGAATCAGCATTATCTATTTTATAAGTATCCTTACATGAACATCGTGCTATTTCGTTACAGGAATGATTATACATTGCAGCATATTACCACCATTCATGACGAAAGAAGTAAATAAGAGATCAGAAAGCACCTAATGTAGATTAAAAACGCCTAACGTACGCGCAAAACGCTTCTCATATGCATTTGCGTCTTATTATAAGTCCAGGTGATAATCCATTTTTCTTATTACCGTCTTTTATATCCGTCTTATTACCAGGTGATAATCCATTTTTCTTATTACCGTCTTATTATATCCGTCTTATTACCAGGTGATAATCCATTTTTTTTTTCTTTGAAAGTATAAGCACCATTTAGTTGGAAGGTTTTCTTGACTACGGCAGCTTGTATTAATAAAATGATTTCGATTCTAAAACGATCGGACTGAATGAAATCGTGGTTGCAGCGTCTGATACAACCTAGCCAAATAATTTTATTCTGGTCACTCTCCAGAATAAATCAATATTCCACATTACTTCTTGTTTTGTGGTATGGAACATCATATAATGACATAGAATGATAGGATGGTATAATATAATGCAATAATGGCACACGAAATTCAAGCTCTATAAAAATCTTCTATCCTAAGATGGCGTCCGTCCACAACCAAAAGACATTACGTTCATCACGAAACCCAGGAGAAGCGAAAAGCAAAGACAAATATTCAAACAGTAAAATAAAACATGACAAATAGCAGAGATCCCTGCCTACTCGTCCTCAGAGAAAAAATTATATTAAAAGAGTATTAACCAACATTGAAAACAAAGAAAGAAAATGTCCAAAAGTAAAAAACAGAAAAACAAAATCTAAAGTTAAAAAAAAAAAAAAAAAACTTTTCAATAAAAAGCAAAAAGGTGGTAATGCCTACAAACCTACTCAATAGCAACTAAAATATATAAATTCTGCAAGCGAGGGAAAGCAACCCAATATAGACATGTCTCTAACAGCTTTTAGCTTGCAGCAGTATATTATTACTGTTTCACCTAGAGAGTGTAACTGACATTTTCAGACTCTGAGACAATTTTCAAAAACAGTTTTCTAAGCTATTCCCAAAGGAAAAATGGCAGGATAATGTAGTCAATAAGGGTCTAGCTGTGATTGAAAATGCATTTACTTGGTGAGCCTCTTTTTGGGAGGGTCCTGCTTGACAAAGTTTTCGGTGATTAAATTCTCATGCAAATGATTTTTGTTGAATAGATTGGGGTGGAAGAGGAGCATGCGTAGCTGTGTTGGCCTCAGGTGGCTTGGTGCTGGGGTGAGTTGTTAGTAGTAGTAGTAGTATTGTTCCTCCCTCGTTCTGCATTGGTGATCTGACTCCGATTCTCAAAAAGGGAAAATCTGAGCTGCAGTGTTCCTCTTTCCGCCCCATCACCGTCTCTACTAGGATATGCAAACTTTTCGAGCTCGTTTTTGTGTACGAGTTAAGACAGAAATGTTAGGTTGCCCCATATCAGTTCGGTTTTTTCAGGCTAATCTTGGCTGTTCTCAAGCTCTTAAAGCAGTTTTTACTGCCCCTCAGCAGACGCTGAATCTTCGGAAGAAAGTATGATCCTCGCTGGACATGACGTTAAACGTGTGGTCGATTCCTTAATTCATTCGTCCATGCTTCTTCACATGGCAAGGCGAGACGTAAACCCATCAGTTGTCCTTGTTCTCAGAGATTTATATAGGAATCTAAGAGTGCATTTAAAGCTCCCATCCCATTTTCCCCTGCAATCGGCACTTCATAAATCCCATTATAATTGCATTAATTATCGTGTGAGGCCAAACTCTTCGAATGCCTCGAATATGCTTGTGATTCCTCAGTACCCCATCCTCGTTAAGAGGGACTAGACAGGGAGCTATCACTTCCCCAACCCTATTCAATAAGTGTCCTGGATGCTCAGGAAAAGTGTTCTTCATGCATTCTTGGGAGAATCGATACGCGTCTCTTATTTGCTATGCTGATGACATCTTGAATCTCAGCCGTACGATCCAGCGCATTGAGCAGAATTTCAAAATGCTCAAAGATGAATAATCAAAAATCGGGCTGTCTTTTAATCCTGAGAAATCCGAAGTTGTCCTTTCCAATTGGCGAAATCTCTGTAATTCTCTTCTAAATCTGGACAGTTCTCTTGTTAAACCCGCTGACCATATTACATACCTGGGCCTTCCAATTTGCACATCTATCGGCCATACACGTCGTTTGCTGATTTCTCACGTTGAGCGTAAAATTAGCATTTTTTACGCTGGAATCGTAAAAAGCAAACTACGTTTTCAACCGTTACCTTCTAGCATCCATTTACAACACCACAGCTCTTCCAAATCTGCTTTACATTGTTCTTTTCTGGAAATTCTTTACAGATAAGGATTAAAAGCACCTACGATCAATCTTCTTCAGATTTGCTAAATATCTTTTACATTTGCCCCCTTGTACAAGAAACTGTAAAATTATTCATTTGTATAAGTTAGTTGACCCTAATAATAGCATTAATAAATCTCTATCCCGTTTTCGAAGTAAGTTTAATCATCCATGGTCACCTACTTCCTACCTTCATTCCTTCCTTTCCTAGATCCTTACCTCCATCCCTACTTCCTACCTCCCTCCCTTCCTTTCCTAGATCCCTACCCCCATCCCTTCCTTTCCTAGATCCCTACTTCCTACCTCCATCCCTTCCTTTCCTAGATCCCTACCTCCATCCCTACTTCCTACCGCCATACCTTCCTTTCCTAGATCCCTACCTCCATCAGTTCCTTTCCTAGATCCCTACTTCTATCCCTACTTCCTACCTCCATCCCTTCCTTTCCTAGATCCCTACCTCCATCCCTTCCTTTCCTAGATCCCTTGCTCCATCCCTTCCTTTCCTATATCCCTACCTCCATCCCTACTTCCTACCTCCATCCCTTCCTTTCCTAAACCCCTACCTCCATCCCTTCCTTTCCTAGATCCCTACCTCCATCCCTTCCTTTCCTAGATCCCTACCTCCATCCTTTCTTTTCCTAGATCCCTACCTCCATCCCTTCCTTTCCTAGATCCCTACCTCCATCCCTACTTCCTACCTCCATCCCTTCCTTTCCAAGATCCCCACCTCCATCCCTACTTCCTACCTCAATCCCTTCCTTTCCTAGATCCCCACCTCCATTCCTTCCCTTCCTAGATCCCTACCTCAATCCCTACTTCCTACCTCCATCCCTACTTCCTACCTCCATCCCTTCCTTTCTAGATCCCTACCTCCATCCCTTCTTTTCCTAGATCCCTACCTCCATCCCTTCCTTTCCTAGATCCCTACCTCCATCCCTTCCTTTCCTAGATCCCTACCTCCATCCCGACCTCCTACCTCCATCCCTTCTTTTCCTAGATCCCCACCTCCATCCCTTCCTTTCCTAGATCCCTACCTCCATCCCTACTTCCTACCTCCATCCCTTCCTTTCCTAGATCCCTACCTCGATCCCTTCTCCCTACCTCCATCCCTTCCTTTCCTAGTTGACATTTATTTGGATCAGGAAATTGTCATGCGAATTATACTAAACTATCAGGAGTAATAGATTTTTTTTTTTAGCTCAAATTAGAGCACGGGAATCTGTCTCCAAGTTCCTGCAGCTACTCCCTCCACACCCCTTAGAACAGTTACTTCCCCTAAAATTGGTATGTTCACCTGCTATCTGAAGCATGTATATGCATGGAGTTGTACCAGCAAGTATGAATGAAAGGAGGGGAATAATTTTTAAATAGATTCTAGATTCCAAAAACATTTCTGCATTCTTTACAGAGATAACATTTTGTAATCCAAACTGGAATCATTTGAATTTATTTACCAAAAAAAAAAAAAAAAAAAAAAAAAAAAAAAAAAAAAAAAAAACCTTTGATAAGGACCTTATCAAAGAAGAACAACAAGAAACACAAGTTGCAAAAATGCTGAAAACATCACTTTGTCTACAAATAATACAATAAATAAATGTAAAATATAAATTAGCGAATAATTAAGAACAACAAAAAAACAACGAATAAAGACCCAGCCTTGGGGGAAATAATCATACATTCCTTCTCATGCCCTTATGTTGGAAATAATCATGCTGTTCAGGTTAGGTTTCATCGGTGGAAAGAAACATATTAAATAAATAAAAAATAGGCTAAAGTCTAGAGCCAACCACAAAATTCAACGTATTACAAACAAATTACATCTAACATATTACAAAAATAACATAGGCCTAAACATAAAACATATTATATAAATAACATAAACATAAAACATATCACATAAATAAAAAATAGGCTAAAGTCTAGAGCCAACCGCAAAATTTATCGACAGAAAAAAATCGACATTGTTGCCAACCAATTATAAAAAATATACTGCAAAACGTGGCAGAATCCCTATTGTCCGATTTTAAATTCTCATTTTGGGAAACGCTGATTAAAAAATATTCCTCCAAATTTACTTTTTTCGCCGAAAAGTCATTAATAGCTTAGAATAAGCTAGAAAGAGCTAAAATTTATTCTAGATGAGGAGGGAGGAGGGTTAGAGCAAGCTTTATTTTCACAGCATTTCAAGGAAATTTTTCTTTTTTTATGATTTTAAAAGAATTTTTTAACCGCACGAGGTGCAAAGCACCAATTCCCCTCCGCGATATTATTACCCCTGTTTTATATATTGGGATTTCTTTTTAAGTCCTGGGTCCATCATTAGCTTATTGTGTCATTCTGACGTTAAAAATTTAACTTAGAATATTAGGCTATAGTAACCTATAACTATTTACTAAGACCTTTTACATTGCTTATAGCTAAGACTAAAAGTGAGAGAATCTACGTACGTTTTCGGTTTGTTGAATGGGTAAGGTCCAGGGTTAGGGGGCGTATATGGATAAACATTTATTATTTTTGGCCCTCGGGTTGAACAGTCCGGATTCCTCCGCTTCTCAACTACCTCTTCAAATGTCAACCTGTAATATAACAAAGAATGCGTGAGGAAATAATTGAAGGATTATTCTCAATATTTTTGGCGGAACTGAAAATAAAATAATTTTCAAAAATACCTTTAAACTAAAACTATTTAAGGGAAACAAGAATTTATTGGAAGGGTGTAAAGATGGAGGCTTTGAATAAACTGGGATAGAGAAGGAGCGTGCGTAGCCGTGTTGACCTTAGGCGACTTGGTGCTGCAGTGAGTTAGTAGTAGTAGCAGTTTGAAGTAAAAAATAAATACTTTCCGAAATTAACGGTAACTTCATATAATGATTGTAAGTTGTCTTTTTTCTTTTTTAAAAACTTTCCTATATTCTTCGATGTAGAGAGGACATTCCTCTTCTAAGATATGTCTAAAGGAAGACCCTCCCCTCACCCTAGGAAAATCTAGAACATCCTTACTCAAGAGATATCCTTTTCGCAATTGTGGACTACCTAAAAAAAAAAAAAAAAAAAAGGCTCCTAAATCTCTCGAAATTTTGTCTTTCGTACTCGTAACATTCTTAGCACAAAACAGGCGTACTTTTTGTGAAATACCAGCTTAGTAACATTTTCAAGAAACCATAATATCAATTTTTGTTTTATTTTGTCTTGACATTCCAAAGTCTTATTCTTTAAAAGTTAAACATATTAACTTTTAACGTATTTGTAATACATTAATATAGAGCTATTATTATAGTTAATATTAAAACAGGTAATATAGTACATTAATTGTTACCGCCAGTACCAGTCACCGGCGGGTGACTGGTAAATTTATTATGAACTAAACAAGGCCATACAACATGTTATTCGTTATTATACATCACTTGAAAATAACATTGTAATCTTCGTTCTTTTCCCCGAAAAACAACAGAAAGTAGACTTGCGTTGCCTAGGCAGGGGCGGATCCAGGATTTTTTTTAGCGGGGGGCAAAATAGGTTGATCCAATAAACTTGCGTTAGGAGCAAGTTTAATTAACGCAAACTAGAGTTAGTTAAGTAAATTACACTACTTTAGCCTACGCTAGGGGGGGGGGGGGGGGCCGCCCCCCTCTGGATCCGCCACTGTTCCTAGGCAAGGTGAAGTACTGCAACAACTCTTTGTCAACTATTTCAACAAAAATTTTGCGGGAGCAACACTTTGGTCAGGAATTCGAGGAAGGAATTTTAAAATATTATATTGGATATGCAGCCAGTTGAACTTTAACTTTAATGCCATACGACACAGTTTTCGGGATTTTAAAATATTATATCGACTTTGCAACCAGTTGATTTTAACTTTAATGCAATACGACGCAGTTTTTTGGGATTTTAAAATATTATATTGAATTTGCAGCCAGTTGAACTTTAACTTTAACTTTAATGCCATACGACACAGTGTTTGGGATTTTAAAATATTATATTGACTTTGCAACCAGTCGATTTTAACTTTAACTTTAATGCCATACGAGACAGTGTTTGGGATTTTAAAATATTATACTGAGTTTGCAGCCAGTTGAACCTAACTTGAATGCCATAAGACGCAGTGTTTGGGATTTTTAAAGTAGTATATTGAGTTTGCAGCCAGCTGAACTTTAACTTTAACGCCATACGACACAGTGTTTGGGATTTTGAAATATTATATTGAGTTTGCAGCCAGTTGAACTTTAATTCTAACGCCATACGACACAGTGTTTGGGATTTTAAAATATCATATTGAGTTTGCATCCAGTTGAACTTTAACTTTAATGCCATACGACACAGTGTTTGGGATTTTGAAATATTATATTGAGTTTGCAGCCAGTTGAACTTTAACTTTAATGCCATACGACACAGTGTTGGAATTTTAAAATATTATTTTGAGTTTACAGCCAGTTGAACTTTACCTTTAATGCCATACGACACAGTGTTTGGGATTTTGAAATATTATATTGAGTTTGCAGCCAGTTGAACTTTAATTCTAACGCCATACGACACAGTGTTTTGGGATTTTAAAATATTATATTGAGTTTTTAGCCAGTTGAACTTTAACTTTAACTTAAATGCCATAGGACACAGTTTTTGGGATTTTAAAATATTATATTGAGTTTACAGCCAGTTGAACTTTAACTTTAATGCCATACGACACAGTGTTTGGGATTTTGAAATATTATATTGAGTTTGCAGCCAGTTGAACTTTAATTCTAACGCAATACGACACAGTGTTTGGGATTTTAAAATATTATATTGAGTTTCCAGCCAGTTGAACTTTAACTTTAATGCCATACGACACAGTGTTTGGGATTTTAAAATATTATATTGAGGTTTCAGCCAGTTGAACTTTAACTTTAACTTAAATGCCATACGACACAGTGTTTGGGATTTTCAAATATTATATTGAGTTTGCAGCCAGTTGAACTTTAACTTTAATGCCATACGACACAGTGTTTGGAATTTTAAAATATTATATTGAGTTTTCAGCTAGTTGAACTTTAACTTTAACTTAAATGCCATACGACACAGTGTTTGGGATTTTCAAATATTATATTGAGTTTGCAGCCAGTTGAACTTTAACTTTAATGCCATACGACACAGTGTTTGGAATTTTAAAATATTATATTGAGTTTTCAGCCAGTTGAACTTTAACTTTAATGCCATACGACACAGTGTTTGGAATTTTAAAATATTATATTGAGTTTTCAGCTAGTTGAACTTTAACTTTAACTTAAATGCCATACGACACAGTGTTTGGGATTTAAAATACTATATTGTGTTTGCAGCCAGTTGAACTTTAACTTTAATGCCATACGACACAGTGTTTGGGATTTTAAAATATTATATTGAGTTTGCATCCAGTTGAACTTTAATTCTAACGCCATACGACACAGTGTTTGGGATTTTAAAATATCATATTGAGTTTGCATCCAGTTGAACTTTAACTTTAATGCCATACGACACAGTGTTTGGGATTTTGAAATAGTATATTGAGTTTGCAGCCAGTTGAACTTTAATTCTAACGCCATACGACACAGTGTTTGGGATTTTAAAATATCATATTGAGTTTGCATCCAGTTGAACTTTAACTTTAATGCCATACGACACAGTGTTTGGGATTTTGAAATAGTATATTGAGTTTGCAGCCAGTTGAATTTTAATTCTAACGCCATACGACACAGTGTTTGGGATTTTCAAATATCATATTGAGTTTGCATCCAGTTGAACTTTAACTTTAATGCCATACGACACAGTGTTTGGGATTTTGAAATATTATATTGAGTTTTCAGCCAGTTGAACTTTAACTTTAACTTAAATGCCATACGACACAGTGTTTGGGATTTAAAATACTATATTGAGTTTGCAGCCAGTTGAACTTTAACTTAGTGCCATACGACACAGTGTTTGGGATTTTAAATATAATCTTGAGTTTGCAGCCAGTTGAACTTTAACTTTAACTTAAATGCCATACGACACAATGTTTGGGATTTAAAATACTATATTGAGTTTGCAGCCAGTTGAACTTTAACTTTAATGCCATAGGACACAGTGTTTGGGATTTTAAAATATTATATTGAGTTTGCAGACAGTTGAACTTTAACTTTAACGATATGAGACTCAGTGTTTGGGATTTTAAATATAATATTGAGTTTGCAGCCAGTTGAACTTCAACTTTAATGCCACAGGACACAGTGTTTGGGATTTTAAAATATTATATTGAGTTTGCAGACAGTTGATTGCAGACAGTTGAACTTTAACTTTAACGATATGAGACTCAGTGTTTGGGATTTTAAAAAATTCTATTGAGTTTGAAGCCAGTTGAACTCTAACTTTAATGCCATATACAACATAGTGTTTGGGATTTTAAAATATTATATTGAGTTTTCAGCTAGTTGAACTTTAACTTTAATTTAAAAGCCCTACGACACAGTGTTTGGGATTTAAAATACTATATTGTGTTTGCAGCCAGTTGAACTTTAACTTTAATGCCATACGACACAGTGTTTGGGATTTTAAAATATTATATTGAGTTTGCATCCAGTTGAACTTTAATTCTAACGCCATACGACACAGTGTTTGGGATTTTAAAATATATTGAGTTTGCATCCAGTTGAACTTTAACTTTAATGCCATACGACACAGTGTTTGGAATTTTAAAATATTATATTGAGTTTTCAGCCAGTTGAACTTTAACTTTAATGCCATACGACACAGTGTTTGGAATTTTAAAATATTATATTGAGTTTTCAGCTAGTTGAACTTTAACTTTAACTTAAATGCCATACGACATAGTGTTTTGGGATTTAAAATACTATATTGTGTTTGCAGCCAGTTGAACTTTAACTTTAATGCCATACGACACAGTGTTTGGGATTTTAAAATATTATATTGAGTTTGCATCCAGTTGAACTTAATTCTAACGCCATACGACACAGTGTTTGGGATTTTAAAATATCATATTGAGTTTGCATCCAGTTGAACTTTAACTTTAATGCCATACGACACAGTGTTTGGGATTTTGAAATAGTATATTGAGTTTGCAGCCAGTTGAACTTTAATTCTAACGCCATACGACACAGTGTTTGGGATTTTAAAATATCATATTGAGTTTGCATCCAGTTGAACTTTAACTTTAATGCCATACGACACAGTGTTTGGGATTTTGAAATAGTATATTGAGTTTGCAGCCAGTTGAATTTTAATTCTAACGCCATACGACACAGTGTTTGGGATTTTAAAATATCATATTGAGTTTGCATCCAGTTGAACTTTAACTTTAATGCCATACGACACAGTGTTTGGGATTTTGAAATATTATATTGAGTTTTCAGCCAGTTGAACTTTAACTTTAACTTAAATGCCATACGACACAGTGTTTGGGATTTAAAATACTATATTGAGTTTGCAGCCAGTTGAACTTTAACTTAGTGCCATACGACACAGTGTTTGGGATTTTAAATATAATCTTGAGTTTGCAGCCAGTTGAACTTTAACTTTAACTTAAATGCCATACGACACAATGTTTGGGATTTAAAATACTATATTGAGTTCGCAGCCAGTTGAACTTTAACTTTAATGCCATAGGACACAGTGTTTGGGATTTTAAAATATTATATTGAGTTTGCAGACAGTTGAACTTTAACTTTAACGATATGAGACTCAGTGTTTGGGATTTTAAATATAATATTGAGTTTGCAGCCAGTTGAACTTCAACTTTAATGCCACAGGACACAGTGTTTGGGATTTTAAAATATTATATTGAGTTTGCAGACAGTTGATTGCAGACAGTTGAACTTTAACTTTAACGATATGAGACTCAGTGTTTGGGATTTAAAAAATTCTATTGAGTTTGAAGCCAGTTGAACTCTAACTTTAATGCCATACAACATAGTGTTTGGGATTTTAAAATATTATATTGAGTTTTCAGCTAGTTGAACTTTAACTTTAATTTAAAAGCCATACGACACAGTGTTTGGGATTTAAAATACTATATTGTGTTTGCAGCCAGTTGAACTTTAACTTTAATGCCATACGACACAGTGTTTGGGATTTTAAAATATTATATTGAGTTTGCATCCAGTTGAACTTTAATTCTAACGCCATACGACACAGTGTTTGGGATTTTAAAATATATTGAGTTTGCATCCAGTTGAACTTTAACTTTAATGCCATACGACACAGTGTTTGGAATTTTAAAATATTATATTGAGTTTTCAGCCAGTTGAACTTTAACTTTAATGCCATACGACACAGTGTTTGGAATTTTAAAATATTATATTGAGTTTTCAGCTAGTTGAACTTTAACTTTAACTTAAATGCCATACGACATAGTGTTTGGGATTTAAAATACTATATTGTGTTTGCAGCCAGTTGAACTTTAACTTTAATGCCATACGACACAGTGTTTGGGATTTTAAAATATTATATTGAGTTTGCATCCAGTTGAACTTTAATTCTAACGCCATACGACACAGTGTTTGGGATTTTAAAATATCATATTGAGTTTGCATCCAGTTGAACTTTAACTTTAATGCCATACGACACAGTGTTTGGGATTTTGAAATATTATATTGAGTTTTCAGCAGTTGAACTTTAACTTTAACTTAAATGCCATACGACACAGTGTTTGGGATTTAAAATACTATATTGAGTTTGCAGCCAGTTGAACTTTAACTTAGTGCCATACGACACAGTGTTTGGGATTTTAAATATAATCTTGAGTTTGCAGCCAGTTGAACTTTAACTTTAACTTAAATGCCATACGACACAATGTTTGGGATTTAAAATACTATATTGAGTTTGCAGCCAGTTGAACTTTAACTTTAATGCCATAGGACACAGTGTTTGGGATTTTAAAATATTATATTGAGTTTGCAGACAGTTGAACTTTAACTTTATCGATATGAGACTCAGTGTTTGGGATTTTAAATATAATATTGAGTTTGCAGCCAGTTGAACTTTAACTTTAATGCCACAGGACACAGTGTTTGGGATTTTAAAATATTATATTGAGTTTGCAGACAGTTGATTGCAGACAGTTGAACTTTAACTTTAACGATATGAGACTCAGTGTTTGGGATTTTAAAAAATTCTATTGAGTTTGAAGCCAGTTGAACTCTAACTTTAATGCCATACAACATAGTGTTTGGGATTTTAAAATATCATATTGAGTTTGTATCCAGTTGAACTTTAACTTTAATGCCATACGACACTGTGATTGGGATTTTGAAACATTATATTGAGTTTGCAGCCAGTTGAACTTTAACTTTAATGCCATACGACACAGTGTTTGGAATTTTAAAATATTATATTGAGTTTTCAGCCAGTTGAACTTTAACTTTAATGCCATACGACACAGTGTTTGGAATTTTAAAATATTATATTGAGTTTTCAGCCAATTGAACTTTAACTTTAACTTAAATGCCATACGACACAGTGTTTGGGATTTAAAATACTATATTGAGTTTGCAGCCAGTTGAACTTTAACTTTAACTTAAATGCCATACGACACAGTGTTTGGGATTTAAAATACTATATTGAGTTTGCAGCCAGTTGAACTTTAACTTTAATGCCATAGGGACACAGTGTTTGGGATTTTAAAATACTATATTGAGTTTGCATCCAGTTGAACTTTAACTTTAATGCCATATGACACAGTGTTTGGGATTTTGAAATATTATATTGAGTTTGCAGCCAGTTGAACTTTAACTTTAATGCCATACGACACAGTGTTTGGGACTTTAAAATAGTATATTGAGTTTGCAGTCAGTTGGACTCTATACAAGTTGATCTCATACTTTAACTCTATACAGTGCCATACGAAACAGTGTTCGATAATATACATCACAATACAAATAGCATAAGAAATAACTTTAACGCCGTACGACACAGTGTATATTTTGCGACACAGATAGTGAATATTTTGTATCATACTAAGTATGTATTATTTTTTACGGAATTTTTAATATCGTCCTGATTTTTTTTGCGTCATGAAAACAATAATTTATTCCATGTCATGGTCGGTATCTTTCAGATAAAACGCTCAAAACAGCACGAGGCTGCTAAATAAAACTGGCTGCAAACTCAATGTAATATTTTAAAATCCCAAACACTTATCGATGAAGCATGTCGCTGAGTCGAAGAGTGTAGTGGAAGCTGTGCTTTGCAGGGTTGCCAACTGGATATACTTTATGTTGAAAGGACACATTTTTATGTACCGGCAAAATACATTTTAGAGATTTGGGACATAAAAAGTTCAAAAAAAGGACACATTTTGTAAATTTATTACATGAAACGAAAATTTTCCCAAAAGGTATGTATTTTGGTATAAAAAAATGTTTTCGCTAAAGTAACGCTTTTTATCGCTTTTTTTTTCCTGAACATCCAGGTCCTGTCAGAGATGCTGTAAGTAAAGGGTTTTCACTGAAGTAAGGAATTTACATGTTTATATGAGTTTCGTGCTTCCACATTAAGTTATTTTGTACGAATGTTTTATATGGATTTTTTACCGTTTCATTATATTTGATGTTAACTGGCCTCTTTGATAGAGGTTATCAAAGCACACTTTGGGCAATATTTTTTTTTAATTTATGTTATCCAATAAAGGAGGGGAAGCCATAGGCTTGTCGCATAAATAATATAACTAGTAAAAAAATAATCTCCATTTTTTTGAATTTTCACGATCGACACATTTTAGGATAAAATGACACAATTTTGGGCTCTCAGCGGTAACATTCATGGACCAAAAAGTTGGCAATCCTGTATGCTTGTAAGGAATCTTTCATGATTAAAGTTTCAACATGCGTTTTGCTACAGAGCTTCCCAGCCTATAAAAAGGGTTGTTTGGCATACAAAAGCATCATTATCTATCCTTTTTTTTAAGCTGAAAAAACTAAATCTGAGTTGAAAAAAAGTTTCAAATTAGATATTACTATATTAAAAATATAAAATCAAGATGATAAAAAGTAAGACAACGAAGTAATTTACAGCCAATAACTTCCGGAGGAATTGCCTACGGATTGTTTTGGGTACCCAGCTGACTGACCGTATTTCAAACAGTGGGCTGTATGAAAAGTGTGGTTCAATCCCGCTTTCTAGGGCTATAATGAGAGAAAAAGTTGATATGGCTAGGATACGATTTGCGGATGTAGGACGGCAGATTGCCAAAGATCTTCCTTGTCAGCCAACCGTCTCGGGCTAAATGAAAAGCAGGTCGTCCACAGTTCGGGTGGGAGGGTGTCGTAAAAAAAGATTTAAAGGAAATGGGAACTTCTAGGGAGGGTGTAAAGAGGGAGGCTTTAAATAGATTGGGATGGAGACGGAGCGTGCGTAGCTGTGTTGGCATCAGGCGGCTTGGTGCTGCGGTGAGTTGTGAGTAATAGTAGTAGTGGTAATGCATCTAAGTAGTAAGTGATAACAAAACTAAATGGTAATGTTTAGTTTTGTTTTGTTAGTATTATATGGAGATTTCGATGTTGTGTTGCTTCTGTGTGTGACTCGTTCGATAATAACACTTAAAAACCAAAAATCTGACCGGAATCAACAAAAAAAAACTTCATGACGGTAGGTGTAGACATTTAGATTCATCTTGATAATTACCGATGAATGGTTCGATCGTTACATCAAATCGTCGCAATCTTCAGCAGGTTTTTTTAGTTTTCAGCTTACTGTTTGGTACACTTATGACCTCTACTTCGGGGTTACTAAAACCACATTGCAACATTGTTCATATAGAAGGGAGAATTTTCCAAATTCCCAGTGCGTACACTTTACAATGGCATCGATTTCTGGAACTTTGGTAGGCTGAAGGTCAAAATATGTTTTATTTAAGCTTGAAATGTCTTTATGCCAGCCGGTATACCATAGAGTATTTTACCGATATACCGTATTTTTACTTAAAAAAAAGAAAACAAAAATTTTACGGGAAAATTAGAGCAACGACTGCTGGTTTGCTAGTTTTTTTGAAAAAAAAAAGTCCAAATTCATTTAGGTTATCATTATAAATCAACAAAGCAAGAGCGGATCCAGGATTTTTGTTCGGGGGGTGGGGGGGGGGGGGGGGGGGGGGGGGGGGGGGGGGGGGGGGGGGGGGGGGGGGAGGGGGGGGGGGGGGGGGGGGGGGGGGGGGGGGGGGGGGGGGGGGGGGGGGGGTTACCACAGGGCCGTATCCAGGATTTTTGTTCAGGGTTTTTTTTTTTTTACTAATTTTTGACTTTTTTTTTGGGAGCGGGGGGGGGGGGGTTACTAATTTTTGACTCAGTTTTCGACTAATTTTACTGATTTTTACCTAGGTTTTACTAATTTTTCGACTTACTTTCGAGTCGGTCCAAAATTTCGGGGAGGGTTCAAACCGGGTAACCCCCCCCCCCTGGATACGGCCTTGGTTTACCCGATATTTTCCCGTGGACATTGTCTAACATCCCGTGGTTTTGTGTCTTTACAGGTATTTTCTAGACTAATTTTCGACTCGGTCAAAAATTTCGGGGGGGGGGGGGTTCAAAACCGGGTAACCCCCCCCCTGGATACGGCCTTGCAGCAAAGCTTATTAATTCATTTTTCATTTGCATTAAAAGCCTGTTCCCACGGAAAAGAATAAATTACATAATAAATAATAATAATAAAAAAAAAATGTACACGCAAAAAAAAAAAAAAAATTACAAATGTACAATAAAAAAAAACGCACAAGCACTGTCTCGATTAAGACATTGGGTAAGTGTTTTAATCAATCGGCACGCTAGCTGATAAATTTCCAAAATAAATCTCTAGTTCTCCAAAATTATTCTGACATTCAAATATATATCTCAAATTCTTTCTTTTTATTAAATCACATGATACCAATATTACTAAGAGGTTACAGAATGATAAACATTTCGTGCAAAAACAAGCATACATTAAAATTTTGCAAATCTAAGAACTCTAAAAATACTGAAAGAGCAGCAATGGTGGTTCTGGCCTCTCTTCCGCCCGGGGCAAAGTCTTGACTAGTACCCTTTTTCCTCCTGTCACCCGCGGAATTTTCAGGCCAAATTTTAACAAAATTTTCGTTATTAACAATTTTTTTTCAATTTATTGTGTTTTTTTTAATTTATCATTTAAATCATTATAAATTATTTCAATTATCATTATGTATTTTTTTTTTATTATGTTTATTTTATCAATTATTTTAATGTAGCAACTGCGCGCTCATACTTCATCTTAATAATAAAAAAAAATTTCAAAAAGTATAAAATGATTATAACCATTAGATTATTTATTTGACATTTTACGCTCCTAGAATGTTTGCACCCGGGCAAGTGCCCCCTCTTTCCCTCCCTAAAACCGCCTCTGAAACAGCAGTCTATATGACGAGAAACAAAAACTACCTGAAAGGTGGCCTTAAACCTTCGTTACTTTCCTTTCCAGTCCTTATTTCGTAGCCGGGAAAACTGGATTCCAGGTGCTTAAAGTTCAAAAATGTATCACAAAAATCAAGCTTTGGAATTTCATTTGGCATTCTCTGTAAAAAAAAAAGACATTAGCATGTTGTCGTGAGGCATCCCCCCCCCCAACCAACCAAAAATAATTAAAGAAAAGAACCTGAATAAACAGCGATGATAAACTGAATTCACAAAATTATCTTATTTCATATAAATAGTAATGTTGGTAACTCGCAGCCAATTACTATCTGGGAAAACACCTTAAAGTATACAACGGGTATATGAGGAATCACCATAGAGCATACAGTTTTCTTAATTTTCTGTCTAATGTCTGAAGTCAAGCGAGGATTTCCAATTATAAAGGTTGCACACAGCCAGGTCTCATTAAATGGTGACGAAATTTCAAAATACAACCTCCATTTCAATGACAATGCAGTGGCAGTTCTGGGACTCTCTTGCACCCGGGGCAAAATCTTGATTAGCCCCCCCCCCCCTATGTCTGCCAAAATTTTCAGGCAAATTTGAGCAGAATTCAATTTATCTAAATTTAATTTTTGTTCCTTTAGCCTCCGCAAAATTATTAATCTCATCCCAATTGCTTGCTTTAATTCTTCGTGTTCTATACTCATTAATACTAAATTCATTTAGTCACACCTGGCCCATAGTCGATCCGAGGTATGTAAACATTAATAAGTTTACTAAACGACCGCTCATTACTGGCCACCAACACTGCAATCGCTAATAATATTTGATACACAACTCTAACGTTTGCGAAGACCCCTTCAGATCCAAATTGCACAATTAATTCTAATATATCTATAGGTTTCTTCAAGGAAATGTTTCGGTGTTGAATTATTTTTTTCATATCTTGGAGTTCGTGGAACAAGTGAATGGGATCTAAATCCCCGCAATGTTTTTTACCTTGTTTGAGTCAATTCGCTTTGATATTGTCAACATTGAAATATATCTTGAAATAACTCTTCTGTATTAAGCAAAATTTTGGATTTTATTTGCTTATATTTATTGCTAACTGCCCCCCTTACTGTACAGGTACTTGTATGATATACCCCCTATCTAATATTCTTCTAATATGTTTCTCTGACGCTTAATCCTCATGAAATGTACCAAAGTAAGATAAAATATAATACTTTACAAACAAATTTGGGTTTTATATTTGCACATTAGGGGGGTGGGGGTAAAGTACAGCAGGTCTGCATGCAAAAGGTTATACATTTCCCATCTATTCTGTCACTTCTCTTTTTCTTGTCTCATGCTAAGCTGAGAAACTAAGGAAAAAAAAAAAAACGGTTCTATAATGCGTCAATGAAACTTGAGTGGTAGGGGGTTTATTATACAAGCACCAAATTACATAATGATTATAAGCGTTAGATTATTTATTTAAAATATTGCGCCCCTCAAATTTCTGCACCCTGGGCAAGCCATCCTCTGTCTCTCCCCAAAATCTGCCTCTGCGACAATGGTCATCACCTCAAGAGCTGGCTGAATCTCACTGACTCTTTCATTTTTAGTCTGTGATGCTGAGGCCTGTGTCTTTCAGGAGGTGGCACACGGCTGCTGCAGTTGGTTTGCGAGTGGTTTCTAGGGTAAACAATGGTGCTAATTCCGAATATCGGAGCGCACCGGCACGCAATCGAATAAAACAGATCGTTTTTGCCTATAAGCCCGAAATTGGCCTATGAGGACATTATTGCACAGTTTATTTTCTGAACCTATCAGAAATTCAGATGTAACGTGTTTTTTATTAAAAAAAGGAAAGGAATTTACCTCCAACGTAATACGTAATTAATTATTTAACAATTTACGATTAAAATATTTATTCTTAATAATTAATCAATATAATACTAATTTACAAAACTAATTAATAATATAAATAATGAACGTTGAACTAAGGAACAATTTTATTAACGAAAAGGTTTGTTAATGCTCATTTTGAATACTTACAAGGACTTTATTAATAGGTTCACTTTTTAAGCATTGATACTGGCTGATTATCTTCTCCTTTTTCTTAAAAATGCATTTTGACTTTGAAACCGAAGTATATTTTGCCAATCGTAGAAAGGAAAATTGATAGTCAAATTAAGGTTTTCAATTATTTTGTTTTTATATTTTTGTTTATAGGACACATGCATTAGGTGATATAGAATTTATTTACTCAGGCAGTAAGGATGGGGTACATAGGCTCATGATTAATCAGGAAGCTGCCAAGTCTCATTTCGGTTGGGAAGGTATTAGCAATAAAATGCTAGTTGTTCATTTTACGACAAAAGAATGCAAGATATCAGTCAGAGTAGCAGCCTATATGCTCCTGTAGAACCGACAGCTTGAGATAGTAGCGTATCAGATGAATTTAATTACATATACAAGGACAAATAAACAAGGTCCTAGGCAGAAATATGGTATTTCTGTTAGGGCTTTTAAAGCATAGATTGGTAGAAATATGGAAAGATGGTATCCGTATCCTAACCTAAGTATATAACCTAAGTAAAACAAAAAAAAACTTAAAAAAAATGCATCAAAAATCTGTTTATATGTAGTTTTGCTAAGTTTTTACAAGTCTGACAAGCATTTCGGGGCGGGGGTTCAATACAAGCTAAACCGTGATACCGAATTTTTACTCTTGAATTAATAACTGAGAAATGCCTGAGTAATCAGATTATTCCTTAGCTTTATAGATTATCAGCAAGCGTTTGATTCAGCCGATCGAAGAGCTTTAGGGAAGTCCTATCATTAAATGGTATACCAGAAAAATAAATTAAAGTGATTATTAATGCTATGTACGAAAATAATATTGCTGCGATAGAGGCAGGAAATGAGGTTAGTAGCTGGTTTCGTATTGAATCAGAAGTTGAGCAGAGTTGCGTTCTATCCCCATTTATATGTATCGTATTGATGAACTTCGTGTTAAGAAACATAGCTCAGAGCTCAGAGCTTTTAGAGCTCAGGGTGCAAGAATAGGCCTGAAAATAAATGTTAAGAAGATTAAGTCGTTTAGACTGGGAATCAGTGAAGGTGAAGAGGTAATACTGGGCTGAGAGAAGATCGATCAAGTGAATAGCTTTGTTTCCTTAGGTAGTAAGTAAGTAAGTAAGTATAACGGCACTAGACCCTTAAGGTCCAAACCGGCGGTGCTGATCTCCGTTTTGTGGCCTTCAGCCAGGAAGTGCAATGAGGGGCTGGGGGGCCATCCTGTGCTTTTGCACACCCTTCCTGCTTACCTTCTCCAGATTTCTCCAGGTATCCATTTAGAGCTGGGTCGACTCAGGCTAAGCTTAAAGAGTCACACCACTGACCCACGTCCCAAACCCAAATAACTGGCCACGCCAGGGATCGAACCCGTGCCCCTTGGACAAAGAATTCTCAACCCAGCGCACGTCCACTCTGCCAGGGTAGTATTATTAGCAAAGATGGTAGATGCAGTGAAGATGTTAAAAGTAGAATAGGCAAGGGTCCAGGATGTTTTTTCACAGTTGAAAACAAGTTTGGATGAATAGAAAGATAATTCTGCGAAGCAAAATTAGAATACTGAAAGCTACAGTGATGACACTGGTCAAGTATGGCTCTCAAACGTCGGTACTCCGAAAGACCAGAGGGGGATTTTTACGTGTTTTCCAGAAGAATTGTCTATAGATTGTTTTGGGTGCCCGTCATCTTAGAGACTGACTGAATATGAAATAATGAATTGAAAGAGAAATGTGGCTCGAATCAGCTCTCTAGGGCCACAACAACAGAAAGGTTAAGATGCCTAGGCCACAGATGACGAATGGCAGATTGCCTAAAATTTTGCTATTCGGGCATCCATCTGGGGCGAAACTAAATGCATGTCCTCAGATAGGATGGGGAAAGGTCGTAAGAAAGGATTTAAAGAACATAGGAACTTCTTGGAAGGGGGCAAGACTGAGATTTAGAATTGATTGAGGTGGAAGAGGGGGGTGAGCAGCTGTGTTGGCGTCAAGTGGCTTGGTTTTTTAGTGAGTTGTCAGTACTAGCGGAAGGTGCCCGTCATGATACTGACACTATTTCAAACAGTAGACTGTACGAAAAAGTAGCTCTATCCCACTTTCTAGGGATACAATGAGTAAACCAACCTGCGTTCTGTGGACCAACCATTCATCTACAACAAGCTAAAACCCAAAATTTAAGCTAAAAGCAAAGAAAAACTAGCGCAAAGCAAAATAATTGAAAACTTTGGGCTCTTAGTTACAACATACGATAAATTACACATAAACTTGAAAAGTTACAATTAAAAATGAGTAAAATTAACAGTAATAAAAATAGTAACTTTTGTACCAAGACAGTGAGCTTGAAATCTGATTGTTTGAATTGCTTAAATGGGAGCTTACACAGCCACATATATCCTAGGCTATAATGAAAGAAAGGTTGAGATGGCTAGGGCACGTTGTGCGGATGAAGGATGACAGATTCCCGAAGACTGTCCTTTTTGGCCAACCGTCTAGGACTAGACGGAAAGTAGGTCGCCCCCGTCTGGGGTGAGAGCACGTCATAAATAAATATTTAAAGGAAATGGGAACTTCCTGGGAGGGTGTAAAAAGGGAGGCTTTGAATAGATTGGGATGGAGGAGGAGCGTGCGTAGCTGTTTGGCCATAGGCGGATTGGTGCTACGGTGAGTTGTTAGTAGTAGTAGTAGTAGTAATCAACGTATTGTTAATGTTTGAACTCTTCTGGACGAAAAGCATTTTAAATTTAGCCAATTAGTTATGCTTATCTATTTTCACGGTTTGACGCGGCAAAAATGAGAAAAATGTGGCACTACCCTAAAAACTCCATAATATGGAACAACCAAAAGAAAGGTCTTAAAAATCGTGAATTTCACGTATAAATAGACCTAAGATGGGTCCAAAAGCAATTTTTTTTTTTTAGATTTTAATGTCTGATACTTTAACAATGGGATCTCAGCTCTGCTATGCTATAAATTAGTAATAAATCTGAAAACTTGTAGTAGCAAAATAATAAAATCGATAGTAATGCGATTAGTTAAACAATCTATAGTTGACAACTTTGGGCTCTTAGTTAAAATGCATAATAAATTAGAAATAAAGCTGAAAAATCATAGTAACAAATAATTAAAATAAACAGTAATAAAATTAGTTACAGTAAGAAATGATGGTTAAGTTTGAGCTCTCAGCTACACTAGACGATATATTGGTAATAAATCTAAAAGGAAAAGTGATAAACCAGTATATATGTCAATAATTATATATACTCAAATTACATTAATAACACTATTCTATATAATAATAGTATATAATTAACAAATGAGTAATAATTAGACTAGCAGTGGTGATAAATGACTGACAGACTGCCAATCATTTATCCCGAAGCTGCCAATGGCAGCTTTGGGATTTCAGCTCCAACATATAATAACTTTGAACTAAAGCTGAGGAATTGCAGTTAAAATTAGTGGTTCTTAAGTTCATAATAAGTTCGCATACTCAGCATAATGAGCAGCACCAGGATTGCCATATCCAAGAATTATGTCGTGTAGCCAATCTGGTACGACGCAATCTGTATTCATCAGATCTCGAATTGTCTCTAGAACGGCTTTGAAGTTGTTTTCTTTAGGTCTCCTCCTCATTATAATGTTGAATGTATCATATATGTCCTAAAATTAAATTTCAATTAGGATTTCATTTTTAATCACCTCGCTAGGTGATTCCTTGGCGATTCCAGATGATTTCTAGTGATTCCTAGTACCTGGTGTGCAACAACGCATTTTTGTGCATAAATGAATAAGCTTAGAATGAACCAGGTCAGTCCAACGAAGGTCATAAATTGTTCAACAAATTAATTAAAATGAAACTAATGAGCAGCATTAAGGGGATTCGACATCTTTGCATCATTTTGCGAGCCTCAGAATCTGCTGATCGTCTCAAAGACAAAGGGCTCATTACCGCATTCTCACAGGGGACTATCCACCATAGAGAGCTAATGAGAATCTGAGGTTTGACTATGAAATTTGATTAAAAGTATAATGAAAATAACTGAAATTACGAATTGAAATATTATTGAAATATAATTGAAATTACGTCCCCTGTATCGGCAAGGTTTTCAAACAAAGCAGGTAGCACTACAGAGAACTCCTAAAGGGGCCAAATTGTTCAAATGATATTTATTTTCAGCTGATTCTTAGCATTTTCCTATAAGGTATGCTAGAACGTTTCTAGGGATATGCCTCTCCTCAATTTTGATAAAAAATTCTACTCCGTAACAAAATTCACAATTTCCAATCAAGTTTCGTTGAAACCAAATTTTCTATCTCCGACACAAAACGAGAGAAGTTAAATGATTTTTCTAAAATTTCTGGGGAAAGTTGGTGTCCGCTTTCAGTTTTCTGTCGTTTATTCGACATTTAATAGTTTTTTAAGCTTGTAACAGTCATTTTCTAAGAAAGTATTATTTTATCTTTATCATTATGATTTCTCTAATCACCGTTTATCTAATTATTCTAATCTCTTCAATCCATTCACTCTTATTTTCCAAGACATTGTGGAAGAAAGGTTTATGGTCACAACTGAGCCTCAATAAAGCCTTATCAATTAGGCTTATGGTCACAATTATGCCTCAATTTAGGCTCCAGCAAAGCAGGTCTATATATATATATATATATATATATATATATATATATATATATATATATATATATATATATATATATATATATATATATATATATATATATATATATATATATATATATATATATATAGCTTGCAAAGTAAGAGTTGGAATAACAGACGGAAAGCTCGCAATCAGATACACGTTTTCTCCCAAATCGTTTTAGAAAAACTCGTTCATATTTGGTAAAACCCCACCCCAATTTCGTTGAACACAATCTGTGGGAGTTTAGGGCAAACAGCCATAAACGTTGGCATGCAAAATCACATTAGTTAAAATAGCCGTGTATTTCGCATGCGATTCCGTATTTTGTCGCAAATTGTTTTAGAAAAAATCGTCCGTATTCCATATAAATGCAGCAAAATTCCGTAAAGCTCAGTTTATGGAAATTCAGCGTAAACAGCCGTGAGAATTAACTCAAAAAACACAGTCACGATATTCGAAAGCGAATCTGTGTTTTCTTGTAAATTATTTTAGAAAAAATCGTTCTTATGCCTAATTACACCGTATTTCTATAGAATTCAGTCTGTCATATCTAGGGGTAATGGAACTTGCATTTATGTACTTATACTTGGGATGACTAGGTGGGATAATTTATTTCCTATATATCTGCCCTGTCTTTCCTATATATTAACTGTCCTATCTATTAACTGTCCGACTATGTTAGTCCTTTCTTTCCTATATATTAAATGTCCTATCTATTAACTGTCACTATATATTAACTGTCCTAGGGGTAATGGAACGTGCATTATGTACTTATACCTGGAATGACTAGGTGGAATAATTTATTTTAACTCACCAATCCTCCAGCAGAAGCTTTTTCCATATCAATTCGATATTGATTACAATCCAGCCAAACTCTGAAAGACCTCATATCTCCTGGGAGTTCCGGCTTGGGTTCTGGTCCTTCTTCAATGACACGCCCATTCTGGTCAAGCATTCCTTCAATTTCACACCCACGAATGGCAACAACACCGTAGCGCTTAGCAAATGGAATTGATTCATCACCCTGCTTATCTGTAGGAAAAAAAGAAAACAATTTATAATGCAGGTTCTTGCTGGTAATATTTTGAGTGTTCGATATTAAAGTGAGTCATATCTGCCGGTTGCCACAAAATTCTCTTAAACTAATATGCTAAATTTTCGTATGGGAACTGATAGTAGTGGAACTTGATGAGACAATAGAAAAAAAATTCAAGCCGGTACTATATATATATATATATATATATATATATATATATATATATATATATATATATATATATATATATATATATATATATATATATATATATATATATATATATTACTACTATTAATACTGTACGCAATCAGAAACATAGTACTTAAAGCAGCAGCAGAAGCAAAAAAAAAAAAAAAAAAAAAAAAAAAAAAAAAAAAAAAAAAAAAAAAAAAAAAAAAAAAAAAAACAAGCGTTCGAAAAGATCTGCCTTAGGAGAATACTAAAGACTCACTAAACTCAGAAAATGACTAATCAATCAATACGTGATGCGACGGCATACCTGCTTATTACCAACTTCATCAGAGTACGAGCATTGAGGTATTTAGGACATGTCCTACAAATGAGTGACCAAAGGCTATTTGAATGATGTCCTTCCCTGGAATCCGCTGGGCACCCTTCAAAGGGAAGGACTCAAAAATAAACTATGTCATAACTATCAAACACACCTGCGCAGCATAAGTACCTACATTCAATCAGAGTGAGAGGACGTTGTAGCTGCAGCAAACTTAAGGTTTGAGTGGACGCTCTTTCTTCATGCCCCGGTTCCATTTGGTGGAACTAGGGCCTAAGGTAAGGATATAAATTTAGAATATATATATATATATATATATATATATATATATATATATATATATATATATATATATATATATATATATATATATATATATATATATATATATATATATATATATATATATATATATATATATATATATATATATATATATATATATATTCGTTTCCTTGAGATTCAATTGTCGACAGATCTCTCTTGGAGAACCACCTCGATCAGTGAGAATCTCCTGCGCAAGAAAGCTGGGGATCACCCTCCGCAGCAAAAACCCTCTACCACTCAACTCAATCATACCACTTCACAAGTCTTGCATCAGACCCATTACCGACAGTGGATGCCCGCTGTATACTGGTGCACAAAAAAAAATTATTAGCACCACTTCAAAAGATCCAGAATAGTGCTAAATGTGCTAACAGGGCAGGTTCAGTCGTCTTCCACGACTCTCTCCAGTCTGTTAGTGTAAGGTATGATGTCGCGTCGACAAGACAGACACGAAGCCACACAGCTCGGTCTAATTATCTTGAGGTCGACAAGTTGAGAACAGGGTATTTGAAGAGCAGCTTCATTCGACGTTGTAGCTCAGCCTAAAATAATCTTGCTGAGGAGTTTATACCTAAAGAAACTCAAAGTTCGTCCCTCAGAAAAAACAAAACAACCCATACTATTTACTATTACTGATAACAATTTTAATTTCATCATAAAAGCTTGCTAATTTTTTTTTTGTAGCTGCTTTATACGAAGACGAGGACGCCCTCGTGCTGCAACTCGATGATAGTTCATCTCTGATGATAGTTTTCTCTGTTGGTCAAGCTAGGCCAGGTTGTTATAATAGTTTCCGAAGTAGTAATTAACAGAGGAAAATATTGCTAGTTTTAAAAGTAAGTTAAAATCTCTTTGCTTTAGTGAGTACATCATTTCTTAGCGATCTTTTTCTCTCGAGTGATCTCTCATTATTTTCTTCTTTTTGCTTTTTTCCTTTTTGATCATATCATTTTGTATCATTTCTTAGCGATCTTTTTCTCTCGAGTGATCTCTCATTATTTTCTTCTTTTTGCTTTTTTATCATTTCCTTTTTATCGTATCATTTTGCATCATTTCTTAGCGATCTTTTTCTCTCGAGTGATCTCTCATTATTTCCTTCTTTTTGCTTTTTTATCATTTCCTTTTTGATCATATCATTTTGCATCATTCTTAGCGATCTTTTTCTCTCGAGTGATCTCTCATTATTTCTTCTTTTTGCTTTTTTATCATGTCCTTTTTGATCATATAATTTTGCATCATTTCTTAGCGATCTTTTTCTCCCGAGTGATCTCTCATTATTTTCTTCTGTTTGCTTTTTTATCATGTCCTTTTTGATCATATCATTTTGCATCATTTCTTAGCGATCTTTTTCCCTCGAGTGATCTCTCATTATTTTTTCTTTTTTGCTTTTTTAGAGGGTGGTAGTGAGAGAAAGTAATTAGATTTTTTGTTTCCGATTTCTGAAACGTCACACCTAGTTGGGTGAGGTCGAGCCGTGCTTTTTTCATTATTAATGACACTTGTATGATATATCCCCTTACCTATTATTCTTCTAATATGTTTCTCTGACGCTCAATCCTAATGAAAAATACCAAAAATAAGATACTATATACTTTTGAGACAAATTCGGGCAATATATTTGCATATTGGGGGGTAGGGGGGGGGGGGTAAAGTATAGCGGGTCTGCATGCCTAATGTGTTAGGTAAAATTATTCTACATATTATGTAGTAAGAGCTGTTTTCTTACTTCGCATCGTCCAAATGAATGTGCATTGTCAGTTTAATATACAGATACTGATATTTATTGATCAAAATGTTAATATTATTTTATTTATTAAAGTTATAAAAGTAAAAACATTTATATTTTTTTCAGTAAAGTGCAAATTATGTTCTGGCCTTGGGAAGGCATAGGGGTTTTAAGCCCAAATCATGTTAATTTCTGCTCGTTTTGAGCTTGACTCGGTTATTTATTTTAATTTCTGTTTGTTTTGGGTTTTATTTATTTATCCATGCCAATTTGCGGTAGTTTCACGCTTGGTAGATTATTTGATTTAATTTTTGCTCATTTTTGGTTTAATGGAGTTCTTTACTTTTCTTTGAAAAACTTATTTTGTGGAAAAAGTTTTTTTAATTAATTTCTGTTCGTTTTATATTGACATAGTCTTTTCAGGGAAAAAGAAAATAATACTTTAAATCTTTCGTTTTTTAAGACTTTATAGTTTGGCCTGCTATTTGTATGCTGGAGAAAAATTTTCAGCAATTTTTAAGAATATACACCCTTTTGAAAATCTGAACACAAATAGTAGTGTTTAATTTAGTTTCTACCTCCTCTAGTTGACCTGAAATAGAAAAATTGATACCATTCGCTAACAAATCTGTTTACTTTCTTGATAGCTTGGGTACCCTTACGCTATTCTGATTTGTTTTAAATTTTAAGAGCAGAAGAAGCCCCGAAAGTTTAAACATAATACCCTCAGTCGTTCTTGGGATATTGCGGAGATGCCTTATTGGGAATTAGCATTAACACAGTGCATTTGATTTAATCTTAAAGCAACATTTAGTTTTTAACATAATGGGCAGATGGAGGGTGGGCGTGGGAGACGGATTAGTTGCCCTGCAATAAATTTCGGCTATTCTATAAAAAAAAACAAAAAAACATTGTACCCACATCGATCTTTACTGTAAAAATTTCAAGCCTTCCTATCACTTTTGACTATTAAAAAAGGGCACTAGCTCTTTCAATTTCCAATCAAATGAGCCCTTTTGGAGTTTTTACGACAACGCTTTCTATAAACACCTTATATGACCCAGGGCATAAATTACAACCCTTACTTGAGGGATGTGAGGGGGTTGTCATCCTCAAAGACCTAATTTCCAGAACTTTCAACTACGTTAAGCAAAATGGCTATCTCAAAATTTTTGATTGGATGTGATTGGGGAAGTGGTGGGCGTGAGAGGGGTGTTAGTTGCTCTCCAATTACTTTCAACTATTAAAAAAGGCACTAGCCATTTCAATTTCCAATCGAATGAGCCCTTTTGAAGTTTCAACGACAACGCTTTCAATAAAAACCTTATATTGCTCCCAGGGCATAACTTACAACCCTTGCCGTGAGGACTGTGAGGGGGGGGGGGTGTCATCCTCAAAGACCTAATTTCCAGAACTTTCAACTACGTTGAACAAAATTACCATCTCAAAATTTTGATTGGATGTGTTTGGGGAAAAGGTGAGCGTGAGAGGGGGGTTAGTTGCCCTCCAATCACTTCCGACTATTAAAAAGGGCACTAACCCTTTCAATTTGCAATCGAATGAGCCCTGTCTGAAGTTTGTACGATAACACTTTCTATAAGAACCTTATTAGCCCCCAGGGCATAACTTACAGCCCTTGTCCTGGGGGCTGTGTGTGGGGAGGGGGTTGCCATCCTTAAAGACGTAATTTCCAACACTTTCAACTAGATTGAATAAAATGGTTATCTAAAAATTTTGATTGAATGTGTTTGGGGAAGAGTTCGGCGTGAGAGGGGGGTTAGTTGCCCTTAAATCACTTTCGAATATTAAAAAGGGCACTAGCCATTTCAATTTCCAATCAAATGAGTCCTTTTTGAAGTTTCTACGACAATGCTTTCTATAAAAAAAAATTATATGCCCCCAGGGCATAACTTACAACCCTTGCCCTGAGGGCTGTGTGGGGGTTATCATCCTCAAATACCTAATTTCCAGAACTTTCAACTACGTTGAACAAAATGGCTCCCTCAAAATTTTGATTGGATGTGTTTGGGGAAAAGGTGGGCGATAGAGGGGGGATAGTTGCCCTCCAATCACTTTCGACTATTAAAAAGGGCACTAGCCCTTTGAATTTAATCGAATGAGCCTTTTCTGAAGTTTCTACGACAACGCTTTCTATAAAAAAAAACCTTATATGCCCCCTGGGCATGACTTACAACCCTTGCCCTGAGGGTTGTGAGGGGGTTGTCCTCCTCAAAGACCTAATTTCCAGAACTTTCAACTACGCTAACAAAATGGCTATCTCAAAATTTTGATTGGATGTGTTTGGGGAAATGATGGGCGTGAGAGGGGCTTTAGTTGCTCTCCAATAACTTTCAACTATTAAGAAGGCACTAGCACTTTCAATTTCCAATCGAATGAGCCCTTTGAAGTTTCTACGACAACGCTTTCAATAAAAACCTTATATGCCCCCAGAGCATAACTTACAACCCTTGGCGTGAGGGCTGGGGTTGTCATCCTCAAAGACTTAATTTCCAGAGCTTTCAACTACGTTGAACAAAATTACTATCTCAAATTTTGATTGGATGTGTTTGGGGAAAAGGTGGGCGTGAGAGGGGGGTTAGTTGCCCTCCAATCACTTCCGACTATTAAAAAGGGCACTAACCCTTTCAATTTCCAATCGAATGAGCCCTTTTGAAGTTTCTACGACAACACATTCTATAAGAACCCTATATGCCCCCAGGGCATAACTTACAACCCTTGGCCTGGGGGCTATTTGTAGGGGAGGGGGTTGTCATCCTTAAAAAACCTAATTTTCAAAACTTTCAACTACATTGAACAAAATGGCTATCTAAAAATTTTGATTGAATGTGTTTGGGGAAGAGTTCGGCGTGAGAGGGGGGTTAGTTGCCCTTAAATCACTTTCGATCATTAAAAAGGGCACTACCCCTTTGAATTTCCAATCGAATGAGCCCTTTTTCAAGTTTATACGACAAAGATCTCAATATAAACCTTATATGCCCCCAGGGCATATAAGGTTCCCTGGGGGAGCCTTACAACCCTTGCCCTGGGGGCTGTGGCTGTGGGGGAAATTACAGGCTGTGGGGGAGTGTCCTCCTCAAAAACATAATTTCTATCTGGAAATCAACTACCCTGAACAAAATAGTTATCTCAAAATTTTGATTGGATGTGTTTGGGGAAATGGTGGGCGCTGAAGGGGTGTTAGTTGCCTTCCAATCACTTTCGACTATCAAAAAGGGCACAAGCCACTCCAATTTCCAATCAAATGAGCCCTTTTCGAAGTTCCTACGACAACACCTTTGATACGAAGTGCCCTGGTCTAAAGAAAAAAAAATAAAGCATTGTGCCATCATCGTTCTTTGGTTAGTCAGCGCGATTGCGCTGCCTATGATATAACCCTTGTTAAATTATTATTATTATTAAAGATAGGCTGATTTAAAGTTTCCTAAAATTCAATAAGTATATATTACTGTAGAATGCAAGCACCGTACATTTTGATTAGACAATACTGCCATGCAATTTGTAACTACCTTAAAGCATGAATCCATCGAACGAAAGAGTAAAGCGAGCCTACGACATACCTACGCAAGCGATTTCCTATTTTGGTTAATAATGCATCAAATCAAACCCCTTGTGGACATCCCCCAAAACCTCTGAAAACTTATTATTTTGCTGAGAATTAATAAAGAAAAGTCTCCATGTAGTAGACAGTACCCCCATAAAACAGAGCAGGTAAGAAAAAACGCCACAAGTTCGTCAAATTATTGTCACTATTAGGCCTAAAGGTCATATCTAAGATTTTTACATTTCTGAGGTAGTGGAAAGAAACCGTTCGCTAAGCTGTTCTCAAAGGGTGAATCATCAGGATAATATAAATTAAGAGAACCGGAGTGTAACTGAACGTATATTACCCTTCTGATGCCTCTGGAGAACACCTCAGCAAACAGTTTTTGGCAATTATTTCAAAACATTTGAGAGTTTCACATACGATGTATAGGCGTAACAGCGACGTTACGCCTATAGATCGCTGTTACACAAATTACGCTAATTTCAGACCGGATCGAAATAAACTTAAGCATTTCATTTCAGTTCTAAATTTATACTAATAATACGTTGGCCCAATTTCAATTTCTCAACCTTTTTAGAGTTGCTACCTGGTAACAAGGTAGATACTGGTTTGATCCTTTAAAATCACACTTTTAGGCCCAAACATCTGAAGGGCTACTTGTGGTGGGGACCGGGAAGGGGGAGGTTTAATGTACTTACCACTACCTTACCGAAGGTCCTAATTGTCATTTGTCATAAAGAAAAATTTAAAGGAAATGGGAGCTCCCTGTGAGGGTGTAAAGAGGGAGGCTTTGAATAGATTGGGTTGGAAAAGGAGCGTGCGTAGCTGTGTTGGCCTCAGACAGCTTAGCGCTGCGGTAAGTTGTTAGTAGTAGTAGTAGTAGTGGTAGTATGAATAGATTTGAATTTTTTTTTAATATTTTTATCAGAATTAACCACCAATGCCATCTGCTATCACTCTTAGCCTTTACCCATTGAATAGAAACAAAGATTTTAAAATTTGACGGATATAGGATGAGAAGCGACTCTTTAAATGAGACTAAATATGGCATAATTGTACTAAACGGGACCGAATGAAAATAGGACCATTATCTGGCTATTAAATGGCCATGCTAAAGTAAAATTCAAATTTACCACACCGCAAATACACTCTGAGACTAAAATAGGGAATTATTTTTCAGTAATTCTATGCATTCTTCATCCTTTTTCTATACCCTTTTATAGGAGAGGAGGAGGCTAGGGGGCCAGGAAAGGGGACCTCACATTTAATACCTTCTCAAAAGCCTTTTAATTTTATGGAATCAATTAATTTGTCAAGTAAACAGCTAATTTCGGGTTTTATTTTCCGAATTAAATTTAGAACTTACCATACCCAATAGTAGGTCTTTTAAGAGGAGAGAGGGGACAAGATCAGGGAGTAATACAGCTGAGAAGAAAACCTCAATTAAATAGCCTTGTATAATTACACAAAAGTATTAAAGAGAGATAGGAAGATTTTTTTATTTATTTGAAAACCCGTCATACAAAAGCAACAAGACGGAGCAGTAAGAGAAAACTAAATAATAAAATAATAAAGACAGCAATTAGACACTTCGCAAAATACAAGACAAGCAAATATACGAAAGAAACCAGAATAAAAAGAAAAAGACTTCTAAGCAAACGAGTATAAAACACAAACATTTACTATCTAATGTGCTTATTATCTTACCACTGGAAGATATGGCTCCAGTCGCGTGACAAATTAATCGTTAAAATTCACAATACTTGTTAATATGGCAATACATGAATCAATTATACTATAACAAATAAACGCAAATGATTTTCGGGACCAAGGTTGGAGCCGAAGGCGATAAGTTAAGGAACGATAACAGTACCATCAAATTTATATAATATATGTGTAAAAAGAAAAAAAAAAAATCTTCAACATGGCGAGACCTACTATATATGCTGCAGAACAGAAACGTCAAACAATCATACAAGAATTAAATTATTATTATAATTAAAAATTATTGAAAAATCCGTCATAGTTAAAAACACAACACAACGGACCATAGGAAAAAAGGACAAGACATCACTGTTTAAGAATGTGGGACCAATCATTTAAATTCCCATCAGTTTTTCGATTATGTTTCGCTATCCGTCTAGCGACGGCAACCTCTGGGTCAGCAGCCTTGAATTTCACAATAGTGAGCGCATTTCTATACCAAGGAGGCAAATGAAGCAGATACTTGGCCAAAGCGAAAGAATATGGATCGGACTTTACTCTTACCAGTTTTAGTTAGGAGTTTCCAGAAGGGTCCGGTGTAGAGGATATGGAGAAGGGTAACATCATCATATAGAGTTGCTTGAAGATGTTGGTTGAATCGAAGTTTACAAGATAAAATGGAAGCGTAAGCTGCAGAGATTCTACGTCTGATTTGTTCAAGAAAAAGACGGGTGTGTCAGATAGAAGAAGCAATGGGCAGACCTAAATACATAAGGTGATCTATAGGTTGAACAGAGCTAGATCCAAGCGTGATGGAAGGGGCGGAGGAATTTGTTTTCCAGTTAAACAGGACAATATCAGATTTTGGAGGAGTTGAATTCAAGCCCAATTTTCTGATATTCCGCATCAAGGATTCCAAAATTTTCGGTGATACGTTGAAGAGTTCGACTAAGGTTTTAGGATGTCGTCATCATAGCAAATCAAGGAAAGTTTACAGAAGACAAAATGAAGACAAGGAGGTTTACAAATCTTGTACTTCCAGAACTTAGTTATTAAAGAGGTCGGGGGAGGTGAAAGCTCCTTGACGGGCCCCTTTCTTGACTAGGATAAGTTGTCTACGCGGAATCGGGGGCATCCCTTTATCTGAGGGTAGTTTCAGGCAGATATGAAGTCTTGAATATAATTCCCGAAGAGAACGAATAATGGCCAGATTCAATCTACGTTTACGAGCTTTCAGAAGCAAGGCTGCGTGGATAAGAGAGTCGAATGCACGTCTGACATCATGTCCCGCCAAAACACGGCTTTTTCTCCAGAATATTCCGCATCAATCAGGGCATTTGCAGCAGCGGTTTAAAGCGTCGGCACACCCGGTACCTCGCTTGAATCCGAACTGGTGTGGAGGAGTATAGCAGACTTTTCAAGTTCCTTAATAAATAGCAACTCAAAGAGCTTGCAAAGGATGTAGCTACAGTAATAGAGCGGAATGATGTATAGCGGACTCCAGATTTCCCTTTTTTAGAGATAGGAGTCAAATCTCCGATGCAAAAAGAAGAAGGAACGATACCCTGAGCGAAAATCATCTGCATAAGTAGAGACAGATGAGCCGTAAGAAGTTTTCCCCCGTATTTCAAATGAAAAGCACTAACTTGGTCAATGCCAGATGAACGTTTCCACTTTTAATTTTTGGATGACATCTTCGACAGAACGGGTACTGCCACAAAATATTCATCGGGTTGAGCATCCAGAAACTGATCCAGAGCTACTTCATAAGATTGCTCTATGATGGGATCAGGGGCAGAAAAATCAGATTCATAATATGCACACCATTCAGCTTCTCGGATGTCAGCTGAGGACGGTGACGAAGAAGGGGGTGCTGAGGAGGAGGCAAATTTAAATAACATATTTCGATCTTGTTTTGCACGGGTAGAATAGCTATTAATAAGATCTCTACGATGCTGAGCAAGAATTTTGGAAAACTTCCGCTTTGTAGAGATCCGTATGTCATTCACATGCCCGGTAGTAGAACACCCAAAATCTTTCCATATAGAAAACCAAAACTTTGCTTGTCCACATGAGGTAAAAAGCTCTGGATTTGTGGACCATCCAGGAACAATTCCTTTGAAGACACGTTGCATAGGGCCAGCTTGTTTTTTGGCAAAGCGGAGGGCATGACAAATTTCAGCACAATGTATATCAAGACAAATCAGGACTTCATTCTTAGGCAACTGGAGTGACTGTTGGAGGAGGTGAAATGGGACATTAATTTTACTTAGAATCGAGTCAACCGACTCGAGGAACTAAATTTGGTCAATCTTTGACCAATCACGACGATACCGCCGTGCTCAGGAACCACGTGCTAGTGGATTACTTTGAGAAGCGGAAGATGGCACAACGATAGAGCAAGTTATACGTAAGTGTTCAGACAGCTGATAATCAAATATAACGTTAACTGTATCGGCGGTCAGATTTGAAGATACAGCAACGTGGTCCAAGTTAGAGGCTCGCGAAGACGTGTGAATATACGTAAAAATACGTGGAGACGCCTCAGAATCTGGTTCAGACAAATTACAATTAAAGTCTCCGGCTATAACACAAGGTAAATCTAGACGCTGAACTTTGTCTACACAAGAAGAACCTAACTTTTCGCATGATAAAGCAAATAATCGCTCTGACTGATCGTTGGAGTAATCAGTGGGTAAATACACACTAATGTAAACACAAGAGTCCACTCTCACAGCTAAGTAATGATCATTTAGGTCGAACAAGCTAGAAAGGAGAGCCGATTTAACGGAAGTAACAAGTCCACCAGAGGGTCTGCCTCTGTTATTCAGCTTTCTAGCAGGCACGGAGTACGACGTCATGCCATCAAGTGTAAGTATGTTGATAGCATGTTTAGTAACAAAATGCTCCTGGAGGAAAATCACATTATAACCGGAGCTGGGGCTTTGCAACACAGAAAGTTTATTTGTAAATGACCCATTTGAAGCAGCGACGTGGTAGGAACACAAACTCTTCAACCGGAAGGCGTTCATATCCCACTTTCATAGATGCTTTCAGAAACGTATCAAGATCAGTTCGAAACAGGAAGTAAACTTTAAATGTTCGGGACTTTCCACACTGTACTGTTTTAGTGCACTTGGGGATTAGCTGTTTCAGCGACATTTCGTCTAAATCTTCTGGCACTCGCTTAATCGCTGCGACAAAAGCAGGCTCCTTGAGGGGAAATGTTGAGCGATGGTTCGGCGCACTTAACATTTTCGACTATCTGGCCCGCGGTTTTCTTGGACCGAACCACAAGTTTCCACTCATTTTCAGAGCGGCGTAACTCGGCTATATCGTTCGGATTGGGCACACCTTATCGATGAATGTTTTTCGTTCATTTGGGCCTTTTAAGTCTTTTTGGGGGTTCTTAAGTATAACAGAGTATAGTAGCGAGGGGGTGTGGATTGAAGAGGCTGGGACTTGTCAGGCAGGCTGATCGGGAAGTGGCTAGCATTTAATATAAATCCAACTAATTTTCTCGAAAGTTCATTTACTTTCAAAACTACTGTGGCATGAACAGACTTGCCGATGGCAGGTACTTCCCAAGGACTAAACCTTACAAACTTTGGGATCAGAACATTTTGCTTTGCCGCCGTGACTAGCAATTTGCACATATCAGTAATATTGTCATCATCCTTGGCATACGAAACCATCCGGGTTGGGATATCCAACTCACTAAGAAGGATCTTTTTAGCTTGTAAAACTGCATCGTGTTCGAAATAGTTAATAGCACTCTTTACGATCATTTCAAGTTTTACACCTTCTGTGAGTGATCTACTCAAAAAGTTCAGAACAGGGCTAAACACCAACTTTTCAGGCATCTTATTTCACTCGTAAGCAGCCACAATCCAAATCGTAATCCATAAATATATCAAATGATCAAAGCTTGGAATTTCCGAATTCTCAGTCAGCTGTTACTGGAGATAGTATGTATCAGCTTCTTGGCAATACTGATTTATTTAATTTAGGCTTTAATAAAAAGGGGGAGGGAGCCACATCTCCCTCTACAAAAAAATTAAAAATAAAATTAAGTTTGAGCCATAAAAAGGTAATATTAAACATTTGATTGCAAAGAGCGGGGTATAGGAAGAAGATCAAATTTGGTAAGAACAGCCTCCTGTCTCGAACAAAACTGTTAACAAAACATGTAATGAATATATTTAATAGTTTTTCAGCCACTCAGTTGGTTTTTAATCCCCCTTTTCCACTGCTATTGTCCTACCCGTGAGGTTAGCACGCTAAACTTGAAATCCTTTGTTTTCATGACAAAGGACATTGACAAAGGACAGGATCCGAACAGGAGGACAGGAGTTCGGATCCTGGTGTAGCTGGTTATTTGGTTTGGAACGGGTTTCAATGGCGTGACTCTGAAAGCTCAGCCAGAGTCAACCCAGCTCTAAATGGGTACTTAAAGAAACAAGCGGAAGGCAAACAGGAAGAATATGCGAAAGCACAGGATGGCTGTCCCCCAGCCCCCCACTGCACTTCCCGGCTGAAAAGTCACGAAAAAGAGATTAGCACTGTACGTAGGGACTGTAAATTCCAATGTCATATTCTTTACCTTTTACCTTATTCTACTGAACTTATAAAGATTATAAAGAAATAGTTCGATTCAAGTTCCTTCATCCAGAGTTATTAGAAATAGAATATATTTATTCACTAACAATGGCCGGAGCTAACAGGAGCATGTCAGTGTTAAAAAAAGAAGACACAAAACAATGATCAAAAACAAAAAGCAACTAAACAGCAACACAAAAATATTGCAGCAATCAAAAATGTTGGTAATATGAAAGAAGAACAAACCAGGTGTATCATTTCCAGAGAGTAAGAATGTCCTAATTAACCCCACAATTGCAACTGATCTGCAGCCGATGGTGCCTCCTCTTCTTTCGTGCAATATTCTCTCAGATAAGATATCAAAAAGGCAAAGTGGCATTTGTAATAGGTATGCAACGTATGTTTTGACAAAGTAGGAAGTTCTACTGCTGTATAATTCTTTTCCGAAGCATTTACAACTTTAGCATTTCCTAAAATAGAGGAAAATCCTCTCCCCTGAAAAGTTTTCCATGGATATTTCCTCTCGTGCAAGATCACCACTGGTAAATTTCTCCGAGCAATTCTATCTTCGCTGAAAATTACTCCTGGGAAATTTCCTCGGATAATTGCGCCTGGAAAAACTTTTATCCGAAGACTCGTTTTTCGTCTAATTTCTGGTCGCTTTTAAAATCGCGTCAGAAGTCCACCCTCCTTGCAATTTTTCTCGGAAACCTACAAAAAATAACATCTGAAAAAGATCAGACATTCGTCAGCAAATTTAATCTTGTCATAATTCATATTTCTAATCATTTTAATTTCAGTAAGTTTCAAAGAATATATCACTGTTTGAGCTCTTTTTTAACTACTTCACGAAAAATATGTTTAGTTTCCGTGTAATCATTAGTTAGAATTGTTTCCTCAAAAAGCATCAAATAGCTTCAATTTTAAAAGATGTGGCTGTCCAGAAAAAATTGAAATCGAAACTGCTTTAGTGCAAACTAGTGCAAAACAGTTTGCACGGTTCATGATCATAATAGCGACCTTTTATACAGAATATATTAATTAAAATATAAATGGTTGGTACATTCAAAAATACTCACAGGCAAATACCTGAAATAAATTCCAACAAACATTGCGAAATAAGGGACAAATGATTTATAATATCTCTCGGCATTAGACGCTGGGTAAGTCACTAACTCTGGACAGTTCTTTTTTATTTGTCCAAGTCTAGTGACTGGTCCCTCAGTAGGGGGGCTCTCCGGGTCGGGTAATAAACTACGATGAGTTGGGGAATTCAAACAATTTAGACCAAATCAATATGTTAAGTCATGTCTACGACTATCAAGCGAATTCAAGTTCAGTAGTTTCAATGCATCATCATATGTTAAATATTTGTGTCCAAGTATAATTTTTAGTCCATTGATACTTACCAATCTTTCTCTCAGTACAGCCTTATAAAGCTGGATTGAATCACACTTTTCGTACAGCCTACTGATTGAAATACGGTCAGTCTGCCGGGCATTCAGAACAATCCGTAGGCAATTTATCTGGAAAACATCTATCAAATCTTCATCCGGCTGGGGGTGGGAGGATGTCACAAAGAAAAATTTAAGGGAAATGGGAAATTCCTGAGAGGGTGTAAAGAGGAAGGCTTTGAATAGTTTGGGATGGAGGAGCGTGCGTAGCTGTGTTGGCCTCAGGCGGCTTGGTGCTGCAATGAGTTGTTAGTAGTAGTAGTAAATACTTACCAAGCCCAAGAGTAGGTCTGACAGTGATAAGAAAACAAGGTCGTGCTTTCTCAATGCCTCCCATTCTTTCTTTATAACGTCTCTGACGTTTTCAAAACCATTGATACGTCTGCTCTTACTCTTGACGGCTGTCGTTCTCCAATATTTGGTTTCCCAACTTCTACTATAGCAAAATTTATAATTGGTTGGGCCATCCTTGACCAGCCCGAAAATGTCACTTGTTTATACTCGTCAACCCTGAAACCAAAACGCATCTATATAGTGATTAAATACAAAAACAAGTTTTTTTAAAAACTGAAAGTAAGGAGCGACATTAAAACTTAAAACGAACAAAAATTATTCCGTATATGAAAGGGACTGTTAAAAAATAGTGACGAAGACAACACTGCCTTTCCATCATAAACATCAAAAACAAGAAGAAGAATATGTAATTCTTTTCATAAGACAATGGAATACATTTTTTGAATGAATAGTTCGGCCCTATGTCCAAAGTTTTGCTGAGGACGGGCCTTGAACACAGGGCCGAAATATTCATTCTAAAAATTTATTCCACTGTCTTATGAAAGAATTCCCTATTGTTTGTTCTTGTTTTTGTTGTTTATAAAAAAAGGGCTGTTCCCTCCTCAACGCCTCGCTCTTTAAGATAAAGATTTTTTATTACTTTAAAAAGTAGAGTTGTGACAAAGAGTCTTAGGGGGGCGTTTTTCCCCTATTTCAAAAATCAGGCAAATTTTCTCAGGCTCGTAACTTTTGATGGGTAGTCCCAATATGGTAAATTTTATAATTTGGAATCAACATAATAAGCTGATTCTTTTGATGTATCTATTGATATCAAAATTCCGTTTTTTAGAGTTTCAGTTACTATTGAGCCGAGTCGCTCCTTACTTACAGTTCGTTACCACGAACTGTTTGACTAATCCAAGATATGGAAACGATTAATATTGAAGCTAATTTGCTGATTATAAAACTTTGTATTACTTGTCTAGTGAAAAAAAAAAAAAAAAAAAAAAAAAAAAAAAAAAAAAAAAAAAAAAAAAAAAAAAAAAAAAAAAAAAAAAAAAAAAAAAGGAGATTTTAAAGATAGATTCTGCAGGGACATAAAGTTAGATTTGAGAGATTTTTGTGAAAGCTTCACGTTAAAAAAAAATCACAAAAATATTTCTTTAAGTGGACTTACATTTTAGAAAATTAATAAAAATAACAAATTAATTACAACAGTTTAAATAATTAAAGTTTATTTTTACTTCGAAACTTAATAAAACGAATGCTGCATTAAATCCGAGGGGATGCGGACCCCTTGAAAAAAAGTCCTTTCCAGTATTCGGTTTATGCCCAAGAAATGATTTCACATAAAAAAAAAAAAAAAAAAACAAAGTTATTTAGTCATTTTATTAACTTCCCTTTTAAAAACTGAACTCGGTTCTATTCGTTGCTGAGACCAATCAAAAGGGCTGAGCGAAGAAATTCCGTAGAATATGCAGGATGAATGTTGCTATGCGACTGAACGAGAAGGCGACTGAATCGGACGAAATGTTTAGTGGTGCTTGCAATTCAACTTGTCCTGGTCCCTTACAATAGCTTGACTAAAATAGAAGTCATTTGAAAACAAATTTTGACCGGCCCAAAGACCCCCTTCCCCTCTCTACGTACGTGCCTAACATAGATAGTACTGTGATTTTCAAAGAATTTTTTTGCAGATTATGTTTCTTTTCGAATACACTGAATGCTGATATTAAGCTGATGCAATAATCTTATGAAAAAGAAAAAAAAATGACAAAAAGAAGAAAAAAAAATTATGCACCTTAAGGAAAGGAACAGTCATAAAGATTTACCGAGATTCCGTACTAAATATTATGTTTATCCAAAAGATTTTAGAGCCTGAAGAAACACGATACGCTGAAGCTAATATGCTTATAAAAAGCTGACAGCTGATAAATAACAAGCTGGGCAGACGAAACAATTAAATAAATTATGCCTTTCCATTATATTTTGAAAGTGAATAATTTTAGATAAAGCCGTTTATATACCTTTTCAATAAACTTTTATTTATACATTTTCAAAGCACTGAGTAGGTAACACATTTTATCGGTTCTACATTTAATGAAATCCCTAATAAACATAATAAGCTAAACATAATAGGCAAACATAATAAGTTAGCTTGAACGGTAACCGAGCCATCAACACAAGTCAGCTATCGACAGAAATACTGTAGGTTTAATCCACATATACGATTCTCTTGGCCTTCCAAATTAAATATTAAAATACATCATGATGATACCCATATAATATAATCAAAAATGTGGTAACCGTTAGACGCAAAACAGCGTCTCAACGTGTAGTTTACGTAGACGTGAACTACACGTGCAAGCTCACCTCGTTTTCGTAGTAAAGAGTAAAATTTAAAAAAAGGATAAAATAAAGCTCCCTCAGATCCATTGCTCTCGCATAGGGCGTCAAACTGACACTTCTGGTTAGGTCTTTTTCATAAGGATAGGCAGTAAACTTGGCGTCCAAACTTGCGGCAGCTGAAATCAAACCCGGGGGCACGTACTGCCATGCAGAGCATCAATCCACTGTGCTTACCATAGGGTTCAGTAAAAGTAAAGCACAAGAAAATTGTTGGTAAGTAAACCATCAACAAGGTACATGACATATCGTGAAAACTCAGAATAGTAAATTTGAAGCAGTGATGATACAAACCACGTGCAGCCTTTACTACTGCTAAAACTACTAACAACTCACTAACGCAAAAAGCTGCCTGAGGCCAACACAGCTACGTACACTTTTTTCTACCCCAATCTATTCAAAGCCCCTTTACACCCTTCCAGAAAAATCCCATTTCCCTAAATCTTTCCTTACAACATATTCCCACCCAAACGAGAAGGACCTGCTTTTCGTTTGGCTCTAGACGGTTGGCCGGAAAGTATAATCCTCGACAATCTGTCATAATTCGTCCGCAGAACGCGCCCAAGCCATACCAACCTTTCTCTCACTATAGCCCTAGAAAGCAGGATTGAACCGCACTTTTCGTACAGCCTACAGTTTGAAATACGGCCAGTCAGCCGGGCAACCAAAACAAACCTTGGTACTTTCTCTAGAAAACATCTAGCAAATCTTCAGGCTTTACATGAAGAAATTTAGTAGAGCCTTTACATGAAGAATTCAACCCAATTTACCGTTTATTTAGTTCTGGTGTCATACATTTATCATTGTTAGTACTTCAAGTGAGAAAGATATCCATTGAAAAAATATTCCCCCAAAAATGCAAAAAAGAGTATTTGATATCCAAATCAAAAATAAAACGAACTACCAGAAAACCCTGAATCCTATTTTAATTTGTTCACTAAATCCCTTTTAAGAACTAGCGAGTATACGATCCCACAGAATACCATTATAAGGTGCAGTACAATTTAAACTATGATTTCTATAATCCCAAACTTTTCGATTATTTTACCATTTGATTTGACAAATATTCATTTTGAAACTAATTTAATTTTGTATTTTTTTAATAAAAATTTTCGTGTCACCCTGCATATCTTCAGTACCATTCGTGAGTAGTAGAGATGGTTAAAAATTATTGAATGGTTGATTCGAAAGGTTGGTATGGCTAGGGCATGTTCTGCGGATGAAGGATGATAGATTGCAAAAGATTGCCCTTGTCAGCCAACCGTCTAGGGCCAAACCAAAAGCAGGTCGTCCCTGAACAGAGTGGTAGGATGTCGTAAGGAAAGATTTAAGGGAATTGGGAGCTTCTTGGGAGTGTTTCAAAAGAAGGCTTTGATTATATTGGGATGGAGGAGGAGAGTGCATAGCTATGTTGGCCTCAAACAGCTCAAACAACTGTATTGAGTTGTTAAAAGTAGTAATGGTATTCCTGAGTGCATACAGTCAAGTGGCTTTTATTATTTAACAAAATCGAAAAAAACAAAATTGACGTTACAGTCAAACTGACATCGTTATTGGGGGATTCTGGTTCTTTAAAATTTCTGCAAATTTGTTTCCATAATAGCATTGCAATATTAAGAGTACTTGAAATAATAATTACCAATTCTGAACCGGTTAAAATGGCTAATTTTCTCGCTAAACAGCTTTTTTTAAGAATATATTTTTAAACTTCGGGTTACTCTAAACTGTTTTACCTATTGGGGCCCCATTAGGGGCTTGAAATTTAATTTCCTCCAGAAGCAATTACTAAATTACGAAAGAGGATAAAAAAAAGGCATCATGTTATGTATTCACGTTCATCCTAGTTAAACTATGTACATTAGCCATTAAAATTTCACTGATTAAAGTAAATTAATAAAGCCTTAGAAGAAGCTTAGAAGAATTATTGTTCATAATACCTTGCGATGACGTTGTGGATAAAGCTGCACATCCTGATCGAAGGGTGGTATAGAAAAATTAAAATCAAATAATCTATCAAGCGTGAAACTACCACAAATCAGCATCGATAAATAAATGAAACCAAAAAAGAACAGAAATTACAATAAATAACCGAGTCAAACTCAAAACGAGCAGAAATTAACATGAGTAGGGCTCAAAATCTCTATGCCTTCCCAAGGCCAAATCATAATTTTCACTTTACTGAAAAAATATAAATGTTTCTATTTTTATAACTTTAATAAATAAAATAAAATTAAATTTTGATTACAAAATATCAGTACATGTATATTTAAACTGACAATGCACATTCATTTGTATTTTTATCAGTAAAGTGCAAATTATGTTCTGGCCTTGGGAAGGCATAGGGGTTTTGAGCTTCTGTTCGTTTTGGGTTTCATTTATTTATCGATGCTGTTTTATATTGACATAGTATTTTCAGGGAAAAGAAAATAACACTTTAAATCTTTCCGTTTTTTTTAAGACTTTATAGTTTGGCCTGTTATTTGTATGCTGGAGAAAAATTTTCAGCAATTTTTAACAGCATACACCCTTTTAAAAACCTGGACACAAAATAGTAGTGTTTAATTTAGTTTCATACCTCCTCTAGTTGACCTGAAATAGATAACTTGATACCATTCGCAAAAAAAAATCTGTTTACTTTCTTTGATAGCTTGGATACACTTAGGCTATTTTGATTTGGTTAAATTTTAAGAGCAAAAGTAGCCCCGAAAGTTTGAACATAATACCCTCAGTCGTTCTTGGGATACTCCTGAGATGCCTTATTGGGAATTAGCGTTATCACAGTGCATTTTGATTTAATCTTAAGGCAACATTTAGTTTTTAAACAAAATGGGCAAGTGGGAGGGTGGGCGTGGGAGGCGGATTAGTTGCCCTCCTATCACTTCCATATATTAAAAAGGTCATTAGCCCTTTCTATTTTCAATCGAATGAGCCCTTTTCGAAGTTCCTACGACAACTCCTTCGATATAAAGTGCCCTGGTCTAAAAAAAAAAAAAAAAAAAAAAAAAAAAAAAAAAAAAAAAAAAAAAAAAAAAAAAAAAAAAAAAACATTGTACCCACATCGATCTTTACTATAAAAATGTCCAGCCTTCTGATCACTTTCGACTATTAAAACGGGCACTAGCCCTTTCAAATTCCAATCGAATGAGCACTTTTTGAGTTCCTAAGACAACGCTTTCTATAAACACCTTATATGCCCCCAGGCCATACGTTTAAAACCCTTGCCCTGAGGGCTGGGGGGGGGTGTCATCCTCAAAGACCTATTTTCCAGAACTTTCAACTACGTTGAAGAAAATTGCTATCTCAAAATTTTGATTGGATGTGTTTGGGGAAATGATGGGCGTGAGAGGGGGGTTACTTGCCCTCCAATCACTTCCGACTATTAAACTTCAAAAAGGGCTCATTTGAAGTTTCTACGACAACACTTTCTATAAAATGATATATGCCCCAGGGTATAAATTACAACCCTTGCCCTGGGGGTTCTCATCCTTAAAGACATAATTTCCGAACCTTTCAACTACGTTGAACAAAATGGATATCTCAAATTTTGATTGAATGTGTTTGGGGAAATGGTAGGCACGAGAGGGGGTTGCTTGCCCTCCAATCACTTTCGACTATTAAAAAGGGCACTAGCCGTTTCAATTTCCAATCGAATGATTCCTCTTGAATTTTCTACAACACTTTAAAAAAAAAACATATATGTCCCCAGGGCATAACTTACAACCCTTGCCCTGAGGGTAGTGGGCGGAGTGTCATCCTCAAAAACATAATTTCCGGACTTTTTTATTACGTCGAAACAACATGGCTATCTCAAAATTTTGATTGGATGTCTTTGGGAAATGGTGGGTGTAAGAGGGGTGTAATATACCCTCCAATCCCTTTCTACTATTAAAAAGGGTACAAGCCCTTCTAATTTCCAACCGAATGAGCCCTTTTTGAAGTTTCTACAACACCACTATCTATAAAAACCTCATATGCCCCCAAGGCATAACTTAAAAACCCTTGCTCCGAGGGCTCTGAGGGGGTTATCCTCCTCAAAGACCTAATTTCTAAAACTTTTAACTACGTTGAACAAAAATGACTATTTAAAAATTTTGACTGGATATGTTTGGGGAAAAGGTAGGCGTGAGAGGGGGTTTAGTTGCTTTCAAATCACTCGACTATTAAAAAGGGCACTAGCCCTTTAAACTGACAATCGAACGAGCCCCTTTTCAAGTTTCTACGACAAAGGTTTTAATAAAAAAACCTTACATGCCCCAGGGCATAACTTCCAACCCTTACCCTGAGAGCTGTGGGGGAGTGTGATCCTCAAAGATATAATTTCTGGACCTTGCAACTACTTTGAACAAAATGGCTATCTCAAAATTTTGATTGGAAGTGTTTGGATAAATGGTGGGCGTGGAAGGGGTGTTAGTTGTCTTCCAATCACTTTAGAGACTATTTAAAAAGGGCACTAGCCATTTCAATTTCCAATTAAATGAGCCCTTATTAAAGTTTCTACGACAATACTTTCTAAAAAAAACCGTTTATGCCCCCAGGGCATAACTTACAACCCTTGCCCTGCGGGCTGTGGGGGGGGGGGGTGTAAACCTCAAAAGACCTAATTTCCAGAATTTTCAACTACACTGAACAAAATGGCTATCTCAAAATTTGATTAGATGTGTTTGGGGAAAAGGTGGGCGTGAGAGGGGGGTTAGTTGCCCTCCTATCACTTCCGACTATTAAAAAGGGCACTAGCCCTTTGAATTTCAAATCGAATGATCCCTTTTTGAAGTTTCTACGACAACGCTTTATATAAAAACTTTATATGCCCCCAGGGCATAACTTACAACCTTTGCCCCGAGGGCTATGGGGAGTGTCCTCCTCAAAAACATAATTTCTATCTGAAATCAATTACGCTGAGCAAAATGGCTATCTCAAAATTTTTAATTGGATGTGTTTGGGGAAATGGTGGGCGTGGAAGGGGTGTTAGTTGCCTTCCAACCGCTTTCGACTACTAAAAGGGCACAAGCCACTCCAATTTCCAATCGAATGAGTCCTTTTCGAAGTTTCTACGACAACTCCTTCGATACGAAGTGCCCTGGTCTAAAGGAAAAAAAAATAATATATTGTGCCAACATCGTTCTTTACTTAGGCAGCGCGATTGCGCTGCCTATGATAATCAGAGGGCAGCATTGTGTCTAAGTGCTCAAACCTATAAATCAAATCAAGCGTTTTGATGTCAAAATCAATTTCAACTTACATTTATCTTATCTTTGCTTATGACGAACATCTTCTTTTTAGGATAATACTCCTATTTATACGGTGCCAGTGTACGTGGCACAGCGGCACCAGTGCCACTACTGTTAGCACTAAGGTGTGGTCGAGCTGTTAGCACTATCACGGTCGAGACGGGCCACATGTTTTTAAGACTTTTCCCAACACTGGTACTATAACCAGTGTCGGTGTGACAAGTGTACCATCTGTGGTGAGGGGAGTAAGTGCCACCTTACTTAGCCCGAGGTGCCACGGCCTGTACCACTAATGATTTTCATCAATTTCTTGGGAGGGGGTCCTCTAGTGGATATTACAACGAGGGTAAACTCCTAATACCCTCTTCACAACCTTACCAGGGTTTGGAGAAAATAATCGATAACAGCCGTAGAAAATAACTCGCTTTTATTACCACTTTCAACTCCAATATCAGCTAACAGAATTCTAAACGGGAACTAACTTAAAAAGCGTGAATACAGAAAAGAGGCAAAATAGCCTCTTTCACTATCAAGCGACGCCGGGGACCAATAAAATCAATGGGGACCCAAAATTGATATATCTTAAGCATAAATTATATTTCAATGAGATTTAGTTAGCCCGTGAAAAGACCAAATTTAGTAAAGACCAATTAATTCCCTCTTGCAAAATTATTACATTGAAAATAGGCTAGCCTCTACGAGAGTTTCTCGTGTAGAAAAAATTATTTTATAGGTAAATCTATGTATAAGAGAAAATCGACATTTATCTGATAATAAAGGGACACGGGCCCCAACATACACGTTAGCATTAACTTAATCCAAACAGCTCCTAAAACAATCATTAAGCATTCAGCAGCTGAAGCATTTTTTATTATTATCCTATTCATTATCTTGAAAGTTAATTCTTATGAACGTACGAAGCTAAGAGTCAAACAAATAGTTTAATGTCAAAATCCCAATAACAACATATGACTTGATCGATTTGACTTCAACACAATCTCTTTCTTTGAGGAATACAAAATGTGTAGTAAAAAATGTTGCTCCCATTTTTTGCTCCCAACCTGATGAAAGTTTTTTTTTTATATATTTTCTATCATAAATATTATTTCGCGAAATTTTAAAACTGCAATTACCTCTGATTTTCCTTTTAAATTACTCCATTTTTTCTGCGTTTTTTTTTTTTTTTTTTTTTTTTTTTTTTTTTTATTTTTTTTTTTTTTTTTTTTTTTATTTTTTTTTTTTTTTTTTTTTTTTTTTTTTTTTTTTTTTTTTTTCAGTCCCTTCATCCTAAATACGAAAAATGTATTTTTTTTTTTATATAAATACTAAATACAATAATAATTATACAAACACTACAACAATAAAACATTAAATAAATATGCAATACGCTAAATACAAATAAATAATCTTACCAGGGCCGTAGCCTAGATAGAGCGTCCTCAATGTCTTGTCGTATTTCGTCTAAAAAAGATAAAAATTTATTTAATATCAATACACAATTTTTATATAATGAATTAGAACCAATTACATTAAGATAAAGCATATAAAAACTCAACCTCGAACAAATCTAAGTGAAAATCTTTGGGACGGGGGGGGGGGGCATCTATAAAAACTCAGGATTCCTAGTAGGCTTTGATTAGACTTCTCTATTTTTAGTGGGACTGGATAGTCAAACAGAAGATGAAAATGTTCGTGAAGCAAAAGGAGCAATTATTGCCTCTCTGCACATTTAAGGAGGGGAGAAAGGTCCTATCGCGGAGAAAAATCCTAAGAATAAAAAGGTCCTAGGAGCGGAGAAAAATCCTAAGAATAAAAAACCCTATATATAAATTCAAACATTAGATTGAGCACAAATTGTATCTATAGCCGTTGATACAAAAAATATATTACTCCACCTTGAATCAGCCTATTTGGTCAAACTCCTGTAATTTGATAGCTAACTGGTCGGGGGGCATAGTCATGCTCCCCGGTCGGGGGGCATATTTGGCTTTTAAAGAATGGCAGGTGGTCTTCCGATCGGTTATGTTCTTTAAAGAGAGAACTAAAACTTTCAATGAGGAACCGAATTAGCTCTCTCTCAAGTTTCTACTCAATCCGTTCTATTTGAGGAGGCAGAAAAGCAGGGAATTTCAACTGGAAAGTCAGATAGAACCGACTACAAAAACATTTAAGAAGAAAGAAGGAGGATTATATCAGTCAATAAAAAAGAAAAGATAAATATGCAAATATTTCAGTCAAAACCTCCGCTCAACAAATAAAAACCCCTGTAATTTAGAGTCTGTTTTATTTTTATTTTGTCTTTAGGTTTTTTAACCGTCCGTTTTTTTTACTCTTTATTTATTTTTGTTCACTGAAGATGGTCGAGAGGAGGTCTCGACCAATTATCCCCATATTTACCCTTCTTTATTCAGAGGCTGAAATTGTCCTCCTTTTTTTTCTTCTTCATAATCTTATTTTTCATTTTGTCATCCATATACAATATGGTCTTCTTTGTTTTCACTAAAGAATTTTTCTTTCGGGGTTTGTTGGAATCGCTGTTTTCTGCATTTTTGAAAACAGAAAAATTAAAAGGAATTGTTGTTTAAAAAAAGAAAAAATATATAATAGGAAAATGTCAAACAAAATGGATGATTATCAGACAGTTTCTTTTACGCAGGCCATTTTTCTTCTTTTGTCAGCCTGATTATAAAAAGAAGGAAACCACCAAGGACTTTGGGGAAGGTGCTAGCCCAGAGACTCAAGTAGATCTTGTTCAGAAAAATAAAATTCTACGACAGTCCGTTCTATGCGACAAGGCTGAAAAGCTGGGAATTCCTATTTTAATTCAAAAAGAAAGAGAACCGAACACTTTACCCCTTGAACACATTTTTCGTTGGGTGACTTGAAATAAAACTAACGGGACTCCTGTCAAAATTTTCCTCTTTCTCCTTTTTTTCATCAAATATTTTTTTCTTCTTCTTCCAGCTATCATAAATCAAATACCAGGGCTCCTATCATAGCCTCGCGAAAGATATTTTTACAGAGCCTGATGTAGGAACATGCACTAGATTTCGAAATGCGTTTATAACTTCTTTCTTTTTTACCTTATTACAAATGCAAACAGGGTTGCCGGCGTAACATATTTTCTTTCAAAACTGTGTTATCTGGGATTACAGTTGACACTTGTCTCGTTTTTTCGCTAATAAAATCTAATTTCTATATTCTTACACCTTTCCTCATCAGCTTTCATCTTTTGTTTCACCAAAAGTACTATAATCTTAGAGCTCGTTCATAGTAGTAAAATATACATAAATTTGAATGATTCCGCTCATAAGAACATTCAAGTATTTGGTAAAATTTCCGTCTAAGTCCTAAGACCATTGATCGGAGCAGAATGAATTTGCTAAGGGAAAAAAATAACTGAGAAGCAATATTCTAGCGCTCAAGATTTATATTTTTAGTCGAACTATATTTATATTTTTATTTATATTCATATTTTTATACTTATATACATTTATATGCATCGTATATATTTATATTGATATCTTTAGACATTTTTCAGAAAATTCTTTCTGTAATATTTCTTTCTAAAAAAAAAAAAATGCATAAAACGGCAACTCGGATACACTTAAAACCAAAGCCAAAAAAAGAAACACCAATCCAAGAAGGGCCTCCACAAGCACAAAGCCGATCCTAGGGGGGGGGGGGCAACCGAGTCAGCTGCCCCGGTCATCGCAGCTAGGGGGTGGCCGCGGCTAGGAGATTGCCCACTTTTATCAAATTTTCCACTTTAATTCGGCTTCTTTTTCTTATATATTTGAGTCGGGAGGGGCCTTATTTGCCAAATTTGCCAAAAGAACCACAGAAGAGGGTATTGCAACGCTTAAGATTTAATTAATTTTATGTAATTAATTTTTCTCCCGGCACCACCAACCTTAGGAACGGCACTGCACAAGCAATCTTGAGTACAAAAATAAACAGAAAAAAAAGACGTAAAAGCAAAGAAAGATAAGCGTAACGAGCGGAAAAAACAAAACTATGGAGGTAAAAGAGACAAAAAAAAAAACAAAGCAGACCTAAAGGAAATAAAAACAAATTCGAGATAGAAACAAGACTTGAAGAAAAAAAAAAAACGATTTCAAAATGGCAAATAAAAAATCAAAATTCCCAAGAGAAGCTATATGATAATCCGTGGAAACTGGTCAAACATCACAACTTTTTTCCACAATTCAGTTTTTTTTTCTCTATTTTTTTTTTCAACTGGATTATCTTGCTCGTGAATACTTTTAGGATTAATTATTTATGTTCAGCATATCAATTCCTGGAGCAAAGCATTGAAAATTTAGTCTTTTTAGACGCCTCAGTTTAAATTTTAGGACAAGCGAACCTGAATTGAGACAAAACAGGAAATAAATATTGTTGCTTTAATTTTGTGATGTCTTTTGTTCTAGACAACAGAACAAAACTCACTTTAATAAATGGCTTTGACATATATTATATTTAAACAAAATGACAGTTACAAAAAATATAAACATATAAAGTTTCTTTTTTTACAAAAAAAAAAAAATGGATTGAGATACGCATACACGGCCTTTAGAAAGTCTCCTCTGTTTGTGGTAGTTTCTGTTTCTTCGAAGTAAGTTCTTCTTAGTAAAAATCAAACGTTCAAGTTCAACGTGTAAGTTACGGAAAGTTCAAACTTAGTAAAGACAGACTCAGCAATTTTATTAAGACTTTTCGGTTTTTTACATGGAGAGACATAAGTATTAAAGAAACCAGCTATGTAAATTTAATTAGTGAACAACTTTTTAAGTTATTCTTGAGCTGTGGATATGAGATTAATCCCTGTCAAACCCAACAACGATACCAGTAGAATCCTTAACAATTGAGCCCCCATCAAAGAGAATGGCAAACTTATAATAATTGGATCCTCAGTGGAATCCGTCGTCTGGACGAAGATACGGCCGGTTCCTTGACACCTTTCCAAGGCCATTTTTGAGACAATGAAGTCTTGACCCATATATTATAAAACTATCAAAAAGAAGAAAATTAGGAGGAATAAGGCGTAGGTATCTGGAGAAGAAGCCTAAAAATGGTAGGATGGAGATAGATTGTTCGCCTTAATCAGCTTAATTTACTTTTAAGTAAATTAAGTAATTAATTTAAGTAAAATCTTACGCTTAAGATTACTTGTGTGGTAGAAGTAGGTTTTTCTCTGCGGGACAAAATTAAGATGTTATATATTTCAGGATTGAAAAAAAAAAAAATTATTAAATAGGGATGGAATAAGAAATAAAAAATGCGCTAAAATGAACTCTCGACATAAACAAAACACTAGTTAATGTGATCCGGCAAATTCAAAATTCAATACAAATAGTATTGGTTGAACATGAATGGGTGTATCATTTAGCGGATGTATTGCCAATAGTCAAACAGTTCACGGTAACAAATTATAAGTAAGGAGCAACACGGCTCAATAGTAACCGAAACTCTTTTTTTTTTTTGTCGGAGGAAAGATCACGGATGCAAGTTTATGCAATTTTTTTTTTCAGAGGTAATCGTATCAAACCAATGGTCCTAGAACATCGAGAGAGGGCTCGTTTGAATGGAAATTAAAAGTTCTAGTGCCCTTTCTAAGTGACCAAAAAGATTGGAAGGCACCCAGTCCCCCTTCCAGGCCCCTTTTTTCCCAAAATCGTCCGATTAAAATTTTGAGATAGCCATTTTGTTCAGCATAGTTGAAAAGTCCGAAAACGATGCCTTTGGAGATAACATGACCCCCCCCCCTTTAGCCCTTGGGGATAGGTCTTTAAGTTAAAAAATTCACCCCATTTTTTACCTATATTATTTGTTATTGGGAAGTACACAGATATTTTTCAGTGGGGGGATTTTATGCTTGGGGTAAGTTTCCAAGAGAACAATTTTCCGTGTGGAGGAAAATTTCCTAGGGTGACCTGACAAAATTACTATACGAAATTATATTCCTAATTGCCATCCTCCCACGCCCCTTTTCCTCCAAAATCGTGGAATCAAAATTTTGAGATAGCTATTTTATTCAGCATAGTTGAAAAGTCCAAAATGATGCCTTTGGAGATAACATGATCCCGCCCCTCCAGCCCCTGGGGATAGGTCTTTAAGTTATAAAATGTGCTCATGAGTTACGTATAGTCTAATATTTGTTATTGGGAGGTATACAGACATTTTTCGGGCGGGGGGGGGATTTTATGCTTTGGGTAAGTTTTCATTTGGGATAATTTTCCGTGTGGAGGGAAATTTCCGGGGTTGAACTTTCAGGGAAAATTTTAGACTGGGGGGACTTGACAGAATTCCTGTACGAAATTCTTTTTATTTGTCTTATTTCTCTTCACCAACTCAGTTTGAAAGTGGAAATGTCCCGGGGAAATTGTCCGGTGGAAATTTTCAGCACATTTGGATTTCCAAGAAATAAGTTCCACAGAAAGGGGGATTTCCGGAGTGATCATAAATATGATTAGAATTTAAAGTATTTTTCAAATAAAAGTATGTTAAGGAGAATTTTTCAGGCTGAACCTTCTGCAAGAAATTTCAAGGAGGGGTTGTCAGCGAAGATCGAAATGTCCGGAAGTAATTTTACGGTGAGGGGGGGTGTATTTTATGTGGGAAGAACTTTCCATGAAGGGGGGGGGGAATTTTTCACGGAGGGTGAGCCAGATTTGAAAGCATTATTTGAAAAAACCATCAGAAATTAAATAAAAAAAAAAAAACAACAGTTTTTTTCACTCAAAGCAAGGAACATCATTAAAACTCAAAAAGAACATTAATTACTCCACATATGAAGGGGTTACACCCCTCCTTCAATACCCTTCTCTTTATACTAAAGTTGGACTGTTTGTCCCAATTTTTTAAGAACGAATCCTGAAACACAAGGGCCGTTTAGTTAGAACAAAGAGCATTTTTAAAAGTGCTAAAAACTTTAGCGTGAAGAGCAAGGTATTGAGGAGGGGGGCAACCCCTTCACATACGGAATAATTTAGGTTAGTTTTGAGTTTTAATGTTGCTGCTTACTTTCAGTTGAAAAACTTGTTTTTTTTTTATTTAATTATTATTTAGATCCTCCTTTTTCCTCTGGGGTTGGGTATGAATTTTATATATTTTTAACATAGTTGGGTTGAATTTTATATAAAGTATAGCAAAATGAAGCCATATTAATCAGCTAAACATCGACTTTTTTTTTACACTTTTCTGAAAATTAGATCTTGGAAAAAAATAACTGTCAAACAAAAGGCTCGAAAATATTATTGTTTTTGTATATTATAAAGAGGTTAGATACGTCCTTTGGCTTGTGGACACGATTATGTGGATATAAAATTAATAGTTATAAATGATTATAACTTACACGTAGTTTCTAGTCTAAACAAGTTGAAATTCCGTAATAAGTAGTCATGTAGGGTCAAGAACTGCAAATGGAGCTTGGGTAGGGCTAGGCATGCATCTCCAGAGAAATATTCATTTTGGTACCAATGCTTCATTCCAAATAATCTCCTCAGTTGGATAAAGAGGCATTTCATTGAGGGCCTGTAACTGAGAGCTTCGTTTTTCGTGTCGAGAGACCTAAAAAAAAAAGGGAATTGACTTTATTTATAAGACAATTCCAGGTACATTCAACATGTTATATGAGGCTTTGAGAGGTCAAATTTCAGAAACTTTATGATCGATGCGATTTAAACTTTATTGGATAGTTGATTCTTTCTAGATTTCAGCGTAAAAGCCTTTGGTTTAATGCACAGAAGAAAATTTTACCGTCGAACACAGGCAAATGCGCAACTTTTTTTTTTGGGGGGGGGGGGAGGGACAATAATAAAGCAAATATTATTCGATAATTTCAATAAGAAGTTCCTAAAAGCCCAAAGGTCGGCTTTCTCGGACAGTCTACAATTTGGAAACCAGATGGCAGAAGAAGACAAGGTCGTCAAAAACACCTTGCGACGAAGTTCGCAGCAAAACAACTGTGAATGACGTCTTCATGAATGGGAAGACGTCATCGCTGCAGCACCGTTTCGGGACGAGTTGAGAGGCTTCGTCAACGTCCTATGCACCCCCAATGACTCCAGAAGAACTAAGGCTTAACGTCTAAGGTATGATAAGAACTCGAAAAAAAAGTTGCAAAGAGTGGCAAATAGCGCTAGCCTGACAAGCCTGGCCATCAGGGTCCCCAAAACCAAGCACCTTTCCGTCATTCACTTGAATTTAAGCCCCTCCCCCACTGGAAGGAACGGCAAGGTGGCCAAAACTAAATCTTGGCATGCCACAATGAAGAAAGACCTCGAGCCTTTTGGAGGTTTCAGGAAGTACGGACGCAATTGGGATAAATCGTGGTTGGAAATCATCCTCCCCCAACCAGAAGACCGAAGTGGCAATCAGTGGCAAAAAGTGGATCATCACACATCCTCGGTGCTGAGTTGGGCCTGTGCCCAACTCAGCCTGTGCCTCGCCTCAAGTACAAGTAAGTAAGTAAGTACTAATCATGAGACTTGATTATTTTTTTTTTTTCAAATTTCGAGTTTAAAGGCATTCTTTTTTTTAGAGGAATCTAAATATTACTACTGAAAACATATTACTAAAAAGGTAATTGGAGGATTAAAATATTTGTCATAA
>CM051274.1:43594965-43617465 GCA_027921565.1 Artemia sinica
AAAGGCAGTGTGGTCTTCGTCGCTATTTTTTTGATTTACTGAAAACAGTCCTTATTTCGAGCTGAAATGCCTTATAAAAAGAATTCCCTATTGTTCTTCTTGTTTCTGATGTTCCCTATCATTCCATATTTCCATGTTAATTAAATACAATGAAAAAATATAGAGAAAAACAACAAACTATTTTTGTCTCGCGTTTTCTATTAATAAAGCAACCTTGCATTCGGCAGAAGCCCTTTATTACCCCCAAAAAATACTTTAAAAAAATTAGATAAAACATAAAATTGCGAAGAAAGAAAGAAGCCGAGGACAATAAAGAGCCAGTGAAAAAAAAAAAGTGGAAATTATGCACAAATTTCGGTCAAGACCTCCACTTGACCGTCCTCAGTGCAGAATAAAACTGATAAAAATATAAAAAACCAAACCTTAAAACAAAACACAAACCTAAAATAGGATGACCCTTTTCTGAGTAAAGCGGAGGCCAAGCAGAGGTCTTGACCGAAATATTTGCATAATTTCAAATTTTTTCACTGGCTAATTATTGTTCTCGTTTTCTTCCTTTCTTCGCGATTTTATGTTTTATCAAGATTAGCAAATGTGGTCTCACAAATTATTTTAAAAAACGCACTGGCGGCACAGGGTCAAAAGGTCTTAAGCTACAAAAGAAGATTTTCGATCCATATCATCTTCTCTCAGGTCAGAAATAGGGCTATCTTATAAGCTACGTTTCAACTGCCGCCTTCTTTCGACACGTTTTGACTCCAACCTCTACCATAGGGCCTAAAAGCTATAACCACTAAAAAACTAATAGGGGAACAAAAAAACTAATCTCTCTACCCCAATATATTCAAAGCTTCACTCTTTACCCCCCTCCGAGAGGTTCCAGTTTCCTTTAAATCCTTCATTATGATGTCTTCCCACCCCATTCGGGGACAACTCTCTTCTCTTTAGGCCCCAGATGGCAGTCCAAAAAGATTAGTCTTTGGCAATCTGCCATCCTTCACTGTAAAACCTGTTCTAGCCCTCTCAACTTAAGACCAAGTAAGTGGGATAGAACTAAATTTTTCGCAAAGCTTTATGTTTGACATACGGTCAAACTGTGCTAACTATCTTTGAACAATACTTCAATAAAATATTTAACAAATCGGTATTCAGCACCTCCGACCCCATAGACAAAAAAAAAATGTTCGATTTAAAATTTGAAACATCCTTGATGTGCAATACCGACCCAGTGATTTGCGTTGTGTTTTTAGGTGTTTTCAATATCTGCTGTGTTTTTAAGTGTTCGTCCAAAGATTATGGGTAACTTATAAGAGTGGGAACTCTAGTGTCAACAAAAAAAAACTATTAACGCTATCTAGCATTTGGCGACACTTGGCATTTGTTCCAGTGTAATAATAAGAATAATTAATTTAAGTAGTGTAATTGGTAGAACTAGGGCAGTGATAACTATGTGATCTCAGTTCCTGACAAAAAACGATTACGAAGCTTGAACAAATGTCGCCAAATACTAGATGGTGCTGATAGTTTTTAGCGTTTTTGTGATTGTGATTGTCAAAGTGTTTGCTGCGTTTATAGCTGTTTGCATTGCGCTTAGTGTCTTTTCGTTTTTTATTTATGCTCCTACTTATATCCTTTTTGCATAACGGGTCTTCAAACAAATTAACATAAACAAAAAGATGCTCATAAAAGAAGTAAACAACATAATAACAAAAACAAAAAAGTAAACAACAGAATAACATAAACAAAAAAAGTTAAAAACAGAATTCTCAGTTTGAAAGCCGGCGTAAAATAAGTTCGCATTGAATAAATATGGCCGGTTTTAGCCTGAATATCACTGTACACCCATCTATTTAGCAACTTATAGATACAGTTTCACAAAAAATTACCATGGAATCCATTATAGCCAACAAAATAGTAAATTTATCTTACCTGAGTGGCTCGAAATGTCTGACTAAAGTTTCTCGTGTGTCAACACTGGCGACATTAGACAAAGCAAATCGTCTTAAATCAGGAAATTTTACAAATGCAGCTCTTTGTAGTGAAGTAATCTTGCCGTAGTGCAGCTCCATCATATCACGGTCCATCAAAGGGTCCCCTGTCTCATCATTTATTTCGAAACAGGTATAAAACTTCAACATCTCTAAAAGCTGCAAAAAACAACAACAATAAGTCAATATTGATAATGTAGCTCATCACTAAGTTCAGCAAAGTGCAAAAATTCTATCAGAGGTCCTCCTATTTTATCCTAATTTTTCAGAACAAGCCTAAAATTTACACATCTTTAAAAGCAACATAAAATGTGTTGCTAATAATATTAAATTTAATAAATTTTGTTTTATGAGGTTAATTTAGGTCAATTTAATTAATTCAGGTTATTTTTGTTAAGCTAGCTTTTCAGTCAGTGCAGCATGGTGCAGACGCTTCGTCTGAGATCCTTCTATTTCATCATTTATTTCAGAACAAGCCTAAATTTAAACATCTGTAAAAGAAACAAAAATCTATTGTCAATTTTATTAATTTCGGTTAATTAGATTAATTTAAGTCATTTAAGTTAGTTTTGGTTAATTGATAGCCTAGCTCTTCACTCAGTCCACCGTCATGCAGAGGTTCCATCAGAGGTCCACCTACTTTAACATCTATTTCGCAACAACCATAAATTTCCACATCTGTAAAAGCAACAAAATATTTGTTGTTAATTTTATAATTTTGGTTAATTTTGTTAATAAGGCTAATTAGTTCAATCTAATTAAGTTATGATAATTTTGATAAATCTAACCCTTTACTAAGCGTATCTAAATGTAGTATTTCCCAAAAACTAAAACAAAAAAAACAAAAACTAAAACTGACAAGTATGTGTCCAATAAGAGAGTCATTCATACTCCTGTCATTTACCCGTGCCCCAGCCATTTAAACATTTGCCTCTCAATTACTTGGACTATCTGTCTTGGGTTTTCTCTGCCTGCAATTACCCAGCCCAGTCATGATGCAATTTTAAACTATTGCCCAAAATACTTGATAACTTCAATTCAATTGAATTGAAGTTATCAAGTATATTTGAATTGAAGTTATCAAGTATTTTGGGCAATAGGTTGCATCAAGACTGGGCTGGGTAATTGTAGACAGAGAAAAGCCAAAACAGATAGTCCAAGTAATTGAGAGGCAAATGTTTAAATGGCTGGGGCACGGCTCATCTCTAAAACAAAGAAAAATAAACCTTAAAACCGTTAATTTTATTGTTTTATGCTTTCCTTCTATCTCATTTCCTTCTATCGGATTTCTGTTCTTGTTATTTTTGCAGGTCCTTACATTATTAAAAGATATTTTTTATTTAATTGTTTAATTATTGAACATGTAATTCTTTTTTTTTTAATATGGACATGCACGTGTCAGCTTAAAGGTATTGAAGCGAACAAACACATTCTATTCTATAACAAATTTATGTTAATCAAATAAAATTAAATAATTTTATTATTTAATTATTTATAATTAATATATTTATTATATTAATACATTAATATATTATATTAATATGTATTTATTATATTAATGTTGCATTATTATATTATATTAATATATATTTATCATTTAATTATTTAATCATTTTATTTTAATAATATGTTAATTAAATAAAATATAATGAAACTAAGGACTATTGAAGTTGGGTATTTATATAAAACATGAATAAAACAATGCGAAAAAAATTTTTGCCAACGGATATTATAGTTCTTTAGAAGCCAATTCAATCAAGTTCATTTTAAAACTGCCTAACATATTAGAAGCCACCGTAATTGATTATAGGTTTATAGCAATATGAAGTTACACTTTTACTCTAAGAGAATTTCACTTCGGCAACAAAAAGATATTTAAATTCTTTTGTACAGTATTTATTCGTTATCTTAATTACTTAATTAGTCTTAATTGCTGCTGTTATTATTTGAAATTTTTTTCTTATTTTTATTTTCTTATTAATTTTCTTATTTTTCTTAGTTTTTTACTGGGGAAACTGAGGAATGACAAGTGAGTCTATAGAAGAATGGATTTAGCATTTAAGTGACTTGGGTGTACAGAAGAGTAACTTTTGCAGTATATAGGCAAATTAAATTAAGCAGGTAAACTTGAACCCTTTACTTTTGTTAAAGCTCTGCTTCTCTAATGGATATTCACATCCTGGTTCCGAAGGAGTCATGTCTTTATTTTATTTCTTATTTTATTTTCTTATTAATTTCTTATATTATAATATAAGAAACTTTTCTTGTATTATAGAGGCATTAGCTTAGTTTCTCTAGGAAGCAGATTACTTAGTTTGACGATGCTTTCAACACTTAGGGATACTGTAGATAAGGTTTTAGCGAAGAACATTGTGGTTTTAGCAGGGGGAGAGAATGCGCTAACCCAAATTTTCGCTCTTTGATTAATAGATGAGAAGCACCTGAGTCACCAAACCCCTTTTAGTTTAGTCATAAAACTCCTTTAGTCCTCAGTTTTACAGATTATGAGCAACCGTTTTATTGAAATGATAGAAGAACTTTAGCGAAGGTCCCACCCTTGTATGGTGTACCTGATAAATACATAAAAGTGATTAGTGCTATCTACGAGAATAACATTGCTGCGGTTAAGATAGGAATTGAGCTAAGTAGCTGGTTGGTATTGACTCAGGAGTTAAACAGGGCTGCGTTCTATCCCCATTTATATGGATCATTTTAATGAACTTTGTCCTAAGGAAAATGAATGAATTTTTGGGAGTTCAAGGAAAGGTTTAAGAATTAGTGTTAAGAAGACTAAGTCACTTAGAATAGGAATGAATGAAGGTGAAGAGATGATGCAGGGTATTGACAAGATCAACTAAGTGGAGAGCTTCACTTACCAATTTACTATTATTAGTAAAGACGGTGAATGCAGTGAAGATGTTAAAAGTAAAATAGCCAAGGGCCAGGGTGTTTTTTTCACAGTTGAAAAAAGTTTGGAAGAATAGGAAGATCAACCTGCGAAGCAAGATTAAAATATTGGAAGCTACGGTGATGACAGTGGTCAAGTATGGTTTTGAAGAGTGGGTGCTCCGATAGACGGAGGAGGATTTGCTAGATGTTTTCCAGAGAAATTGTTTACAGGCTGTTTTGCGTATCCAACTGACTGACTGTATTTCAAACAGTAAGCTGCACGAAAAATGTGCAGCAAAAAGCTGCACGAAACTTTCTAAGGATATAATGAGAGAAGTCAAAATGGCTAGAGCACGTTCTGCGAATGAAGGATGACAAGTTGCCAAAGATTGTCCTTGTCATCCAACCATTTAGAGCCAAAACGAAAAGCAGATCGTCCCCGAGTTTGGCGGGAGAATTTCTTAAGGGAAGAATTAAAGGAATGAGAACTTCTTGGGAGGGTGTAAAAAGGGAGGCTATGAATAGATCAGGATGGAGGAGGAGCGTGCGTTGCCGTGTTGGCCTCAGGCGGCTTGGTGCTGCAGTGAGTTGCTAGTAGTAGTAGTAGTGTTTTAATATTAAACTTTCCATGAATTTGAATTAAATAGTCGACTTACTTGAGTAAATAGTTCACCTTCAGGGCGCTGATTCAGTGCACTAAGGGAGCATTTAACAACTAAATGACTATCATCCAATACGGTATTGAAGAACCTTCGAGTAGGTAACAGTGCTTCAAGGTCAACCAAGAGCTCCAGAAACCTCTCACAGTAGTGCAAAGTTGCCTCGTCTATTCTGCCTTTAAAATTGTAAAAAACAATTTAATATAGCTTCAAAAAAATGATTTATAATTAATAATATACAATAATATAAGACACAAAATGGACCATAACATTACAGTGAAGTCTTAAGGTTAAAGAGAAAACTGGAATTGGGAGAGGGAGAGGGAGAGAGAGAGAGAGAGAGAGAGAGAGAGAGAGAGAGAGAGAGAGAGAGAGAGAGAGAGAGAGAAGAGAGAGAGAGAGAGAGAGAGAGAGAGAGAGAGAGAGAGAGAGAGAGAGAGAGAGAGAGAGAGAGAGAGAGAGAGAGAGAGAGAGAGAGAGAGAGACTGGAGAAGAGAGAGAGAGAGAGAGAGAGAGAGAGAGAGAGAGAGAGAGAGAGAGAGAGAGAGAGAGAGAGAGAGAGAGAGAGAGAGAGAGAGAGAGAGAGAGAGAGAGAGAGAGAGAGAGAGAGAGGAGAGAGAGAGAGAGAGAGAGAGAGAGAGAGGGTGATAGAGAGGGAGAGAGATAGAATTGCATAAGAAAAGGCTAGAACTGAAAGAAAGATAGAGAAAAAAAGAAGAGAGAGATAGAGAGAATTGAATTGCCTCATGACAAAACATAAACTGTCTACCCTCTTTACAGGATGCATTTGTTCTCCTCCCTTTTTTAATTTTGAATGTGAATTTTTGTGATATTGAATTATACAGTATCCTTCAGTACCCACAGTACGATTGTGTTTGTTAGTATCCTTCAGGTGTTCACTCAGCCTAAACAATTTAAATATATTTAACTTAATAATATTTCATTTACTTAAACTACATTTAACTATAATGCAGTCTTAACTTTTAAGGAGAAAAGGTATACATGGTATGAAGCGTTTACGTGGTATTGGTCGGTATAAAGCACACCTTTATACCGAAAGTATTTTAAAGTGTGTCAAAATATTGCCAAATCATTGCTCTCACAGATCTCCCCCCACCCCCACTTGAAGAAAATTGTATATAGAAGGATTGAGTTTTTTCTTGAACCTGGATTTTCCAAACAGCTGTCGGAACCGAAGCGTGTTTTCATTCGTGTTTGCATTTTGACTTTGGTTTTTAGGTTTTGCACCTGACCTCAGTTTGAAAAAGATGTTAGCCTCTTTAAAATATATCTTTTTTTTTTATTTATTTTATTTTTTGCCGCATCAACTATTAAATATATGGCCACAATTTTTGATTTTGAATTTTGCTTTGTTTAATTCAGTGTATTATCCTGAAAATTCCTACTTGAGAAAACATTCCCCTTCCAGTTTTACAAGTAATTTTTTTTTTCTTTCTTGTTCCTTTAAGGTTTTCTTAGATACAGGAAGTCTTTACCTATAAGGTTCGTTCTTACTAATTTTGCAACCTTAAATGAACAAGACCCTCTTATGAACTAAAGGACAAGGATCCTTAAATTTAAGCTCCTTAATTCTTTCTTAACTTGAAACTAATTTAAAAAAGAAGTATATAAAGGCAAGGGTATGGCCCAAAACTGACAAGAATTGCGAATTTCCTGAAACATTCTTCTGACCAACCGGGGGGAAGTACTTTTCCCCTATTTCCCTTTCTATGTTCAGATATAGCTCGAAAGCTTTACCGTTTCTTAATGTGACCTGGCACGCGTGCAAGAACGTATGCATGAAGCAGCCTCTCGTCAAAGGTATATGCACCATATTAAGCACTATACTCATACTATGAATACTCTAATACCATATTCATTACTGCTACACCAAGGGTATATACCACCATATTACGCACCATACTCGTCAAGTATTCATAACTATAACACTAAGGGTATATGCCACCATATTCCGCACCGTACACCATATCAAGGGTGCATGCACCATATTCATACTATGGATGCTACACCATGTTCATAAACTACTACACCAAGGGTATATTTATATATAAATCAGTAAAGTGCAAATTTTGTTCTGGCCTTGGGAAGGCATAGGGGTTTTGAACCCAACTTATGTTAATTTCTGCTCGTTTTGAGTTTGACTCGGTTATTTATTGTAATTTCTGTTCGTTTTGGGTTACATTTATTTATCGATGCTGATTTGTGGTAGTTTCACGCTTGGTATTATTATTTGATTTTATTTTTGCTCATTTTTGATTAAATGGAGTTCTTTACTTTTCTTTGAAAAACTTATTTTGTGGAAAAAGTTTTTTTTTAATTAATTTAAACAAGACTAAGATTTTTCTTAGAGAGCCCATACTTATGCCAAATAGCTTTTTTTCCGTGATCGGTTAGAAAATCGCGGTAGGAATTGCGTTAGCCCAAAAGGAGCTGAATGAGCATAAAAAAATTACTGAGGGCATGCCCCCCCCACAAAAAAAGGGGAGACACAAAAAAGGCCAAAAAGCTTTCATTCGATTGGTTTTAACTTATATATTTACGTTTTTGGGCCAAGAGAGACACGAATGCAGAAAAAAAAATTGAAAAAGTATTTAATTCCCCCAGACACAGTATTAATTCCCCCAAACTAAAATTTTTCTTAGAGAGGCCGTAAATACACCAAACGGCTTTTTATCCGTGATCGATTAAAAATTCCAACAGGAACTCGTTAGTCCAAAAGGAACTCAATGAATAAAAGAATTGCTGAGGGCCCCCTCCCCCAAATAAGGGAGACACAAAAAAGGTCAAAAAGCTTTCATTCGATTAGTTTAACTTAGATCGTTAAGTTTTTGGGCTAAAAGAGACCAAATTCAGAAAAAAATTGAAAAAGTATTAATTCCCCAAACACAGGGCCCGACAAGGAGGCAAAAAGGACCAAAAAAACTTTTTTCTGAGCGAGTTCAAATTTAGAACTGTAAATCCCTGGGTCATCGGAGCCCTAATGCAACGCGACAATTAAGGTTTGGGGGCATGGAACCCCAGAAAGGACAATTTTTTTTCGATTGGGTTGAAACCAAAACTAAGTTAAAATTAATCTTATTTAAATGACTGTTCCATAGTTTATTTCAATGCTTTTTTGGTCTTATATAAAAACCTCTATAGATTTTGCAAAATAAAGTAGTAAGACTGCTTTATTTCCAAAGGTCGCGTAGCCTTCTAGATACCTAAGAAACTTAATTATTTTATTTATTTATTTTTTGAGTACTTAATAAATTAGGAATAATCGGGAATAAGCATGGGCACTGTTTCTGTTTTACTGTTTGTTCTGTTTTTAAAGTACCTGTTTCTGTTCTGTTTATGCAAAAAAACAGAAAACAGAACAGAAAAACAGATGACCTGTTTTTTTTATTTACCTGTTCTGTTCTGTTTCTGTTTTTATAATAGCTATTTCGTCCTGTTTCTGTTTTTTTCCTACCTGTTTTTCTTCTGTTTCTGATTTATTTAAGTGATACGAGAATGAGATATTTGAGAATTTTGAACTTGCAAAATGATTTTTAAAACATAATTTGAAATTGTGTAGAAGCGTGGTTACCTCTCATACGATTTCTAGAATTGGAACGTAAGTACGATGGGACTCAGTCTGTCAAGCGTATCAAACAGTGCTGCTTGATTGTTTCAGCTAGGCAGAATTAGGGACTAGGAGTCAGATAATTGTAGATAGTTGCGTAAGTGTTAGCAGTGGTGAATCCAGGGAGGACCCGGCTCCCCCCTCCAAGATTTTTTCCTGCACCCTCATTCCTTACTTTTTTTCTTTTTTTTCACTCCTTTGTTTAGAATAAATTTGTCAATTTCGTCAATTATTGGTACCTTTGTCACATTGGGTCCCCCCAAGATTTTGCTCATTGGTAGCCTTGTCACATTAGGCCTCACCAGAGATTTTACTTTAGATCCGCCTCTGAATGTTAAGACTGTAAAGGTGCAGTTTAATTCCACTAAAACGACGTATTGCTTACAGTATATTATTCCATCAATTGAGCAGGAAAGTTGCACAGCTACTGTCCAGGAGAAGCAGGATACAAAGAAATCACTTATTACTGTGTATCCTGGTTCTAGTGGTAGGGCCTCTGTCTCCTACATTACATGGGAAATAATTTGCACCTTTAGCCGCGAGAACTTTAATCTGACTGTTTTTTATGGAATTTATGCTGCTAAATAACATAGACCTGCTACGATTACCGTTCTGACCTATACATGATAAATACTGATTATTAATTTGTAAAATTCTCTTAAATGCTTAGTCAGAGAGCAATGTAAATGTATTGAAGTCTTGTCAGTAGAAATATAAGTTTTTGCTAGCAAATCTTTATTACATCAACATAACAAGATAGTCAAAAATACTTTTTCTCATGTTACTAAAATCATCTCTAAAATCAATAGAAATCCTTTCAAGGAAAAGTCTAGAGTTGAAACTAGCTGATTTTCTGGAAGGGACAAATTCTTATAAAATGCTGATATACTTTTCTCATTCAGTAGGATACCAATCTTCTGGTGAACACAGTATTTTTTTTACTATACAGCAAAAGAAATTCAAAAAATTAACACTAAGCGGTGAATTATTTGATTTATCAGTCTCATAAATACCAATTATAGACAAGCTAATTCCCGTAAAAATTAATATTGTGCTTCAAATGGTCTAAGTTGTTATGAAACCGTAGTTGGGATATGTCATTTTGCTTTTTATAAGCAGACATATTCTTTGGCTTACTGTGCCAACAAAACAGCTCAGGAGGCAATTGGTCCCTTTTCCCCTAGTTATGCCAGTGAGGTGAAAAAGGTCAGATATTTGGGTGGAGGTGCAATTTTTAAAATAGTAGGCTACTGGAAAGTGCTTCTAATTTTGTAAAAAATCCTAAACTCAACCTTTGTGCTAAGAAAAGCATGATGTCATCTTCTGATGACGACTTGGATGTTCTAACTAAAACTTCTAAGCTATCTCTCTGGATATCCCATTTGAAAAAGGAATCACAGAAAGTATCAGGTGCAATTTATGCAAAGTGTCTCTAAAGGCTAAGGGAGTCTCTACCACGACATTTATATACCATCTTAAAAGGAAGGATATAATTGATGTGCACAAAAATAAAGTAGGCGGCTGGTGCAGTAAATAACAAACCCAAACCAACTCAAAAAAAATATATATCAAGTCCGGCTGCTGCCCTAAAGAAAGCTCCCAATATCAAAGCAAGTGACACAGAGGATAATGAATTAGTGAAATATAGAATAAGAAGAGTAGACATACGACCATTCCTTATTTCTAATCATAGGCTGCGCGATAGCGCTGCCTAGGTAAAGAACGATGTGGGCAGAATGTATTTTTTTTTTTTTTTTTTTTTTTTTTTCAAAACTTCGTATTACAACCCTCGGGGCGACGGTTTTAAGTTATGCCCTGGGGGCACATCAGAACGATGTTGGCACAATGATCATTTATTATTTTTTCCCTTTAGAGCAGGGCACTTCATATGAAAAGGGTCGTCGTAGAAACTTCAAAAGGGGCTCATTCGATTGGAAATCGAGAGTTCTAGTGCCCTTTTTAATAGTCGAAAGTGATTTGAGGGCAGCTAGCCCCCCCCCCCACACCCATCGACCCCCCAGACATCCAATAAAAATTTTGAGATAGCCATTTCGATCAGCGTAGTTGATTTCCAGATATAGAAATGTGTTTTTGAGGAGGACACTCCCCCATAACCCTCAGGGCAAGGGTTTTAAGTTATGCCCTGGGGGCAGATAAGATTTTTTATAGAAGGCGTTGTCGTAGAAACTGCAAAACAGACTCATTCTATTGGAAATAAAGGGTTATGGGAGAGTGTCCTCCTCAAAACATATTTTCTATCTAGAAATCAACTACGCTGAACAAAATGGCTATCTCAAAATTTTGAGTGCCCTTTTTAATAATCGAAAGTGATGGAGAGAGAACCAGCCCCACCCCCACGCCCCTCATTCCCCCAAACACATCCAATCAAAATTTTGAGATAGCCATTTTGTTCAGCGTAGTTGATTTCTAGATAGAAAATATGTTTTTGAGGAGGACACTCACCCATAACCTTCAGGGCAAGGGACAAAGTTATGCCTTGGGGCACATAAGGTTTTTTATTGAAATCTTTTTCGTAGAAACTTGAAAAAAACTTCTTTTGATTAAAATTAAAAGGGCTAGTACTCTTTTTAATAGTCGAAAGTGATTTGAGGGCAACTACCCTCCTCTCACGCCCACCTTTTCCCCAAACACATACAATCAAAATTTTAGATTACCATTTTATTCAACGTAGCTGAAAGTTTTGGAAATTAGGTCTTTAAGGATGACAACCCCTCCCCCCACAGCCCTCATGGCAAGGGTTGTAAGTTATGCCCTGGGGCATATCAAGTTTTTTATTGAAAGCGTTGTCGTAGAAACTTCAAAAAGGGCTCATTCAATTGGGAATTGAAAGGGCTAGTGCCTTTTCTAATAGTTGAAAGTGATTGGATAGCGACTGACGCCCCTCTCACGCCCACTATTTTCCCAAACACATCCAATCAAAATTTTGAGATATCCATTTTGTTCAACGTAGTTGAAGGTTCTGGAAATTAGGTCTTTTAGGATGATAACCCCCTCAGAGCCCTCAGTGCAAGGGTTGTAAGTTATGCCCTGGGGGCATATAAAGTTTTATTGAAAGTGTTGTCGTAGAAACTTGAAAAGAGCTCATTCAATTGGGAATTGAAAAGGGCTACTGCCTTTTTTGATAGTTGAAAGTGATTGGATAGTGACTAATGCCCCTCTCACGCCCACCATTTTCCAAAACACATCCAATTAAAATTTTGAGATATCCATTTTGTTCAACGTAGTTGAACGTTCTGGAAATTAGGTCTTTTAGGATGATAGCCCCATCTTAGCCCTCAGTGCAAGGGTTGTAAGTTATGCCCTGGGGCATATAAGGTTTATATGGAAAGTTGTTGCATAAATCATAGGCAGCGCAATCGCGCTGCCTAAGTAAAGAACGGGGACACTCGAGAACGAGACAAGAGACGAGGACTAAGTAAAGAGGAGGGACACTCCCCCATAACCCTCAGGGCAAGGGTTTTAAGTTATGCCCTAGGGGGGCATATAAGAACGATGTTGGCACAATGTATTATTTAATAATTTTTTCCTTTAGAGCAGGCCACTTCGTATCGAAGAAGTTGTCGTAGTAGAAACTTCGAAAAGAGATCATTCAATTGGAAATTGGAGTGGCTTGTACCCTTTTTAATATTCGATAGTGATTGAAAGGAGACTGACACCCCTTCCACGCCCACCATTTCCCGAAACACATCCAATCAAAATTTTGAGATAGCCATTTTGTTAAGCGTAGTAGATTTCCAGGTGGAAATTATGATTTTGAGGAGGAAAGTCCCCCAAAGCCCTTAGGGTAAGGGTTGTTAGCTATGCCCTGGGGCATATAAGGTTCTTTATAGAAGGCGTTGTCGTTGTCGTAGAAACTTCAAAAAAGGCTCATTCGATTGCAAATTCAAAGGACTAGTGCCCTTTTTAGAAGTTGAACGTGATTAGAGGGCAACTAACCCGCCTATCACGCCCACCTTTTCCCAAACACATCTAATCAAAAACTTTGAGATAGCCATTTTGTTCAACGTAGTTTTAAGTTCTGGAAATTAGGTCTTTGAGGATGACAAACCCCCCTCCCCACAGCCCTTTGGGCAAGGGTTGTAAATTATACCCAGGGGGCATATAAGGTTTTTATATAACGCGTTGTCGTAGAAACTTCAAAAAAGGGCTCATTTGATTGGAAATTGAAAATTGCCTTTTTAATAGTTGAAAGTGAGTAAAGAGTAAACTCTTACGCCCACCATTTTCCCAAAAACATTCAATCAAAGGTTAGAGATAGCCGTTTTGTTCAACATAGTTGAAAGTTCTGGAAATTATGTATTTAAGGATGACAAACCCTCCAGAGCCCCAAGGGCAAAGGTTGTAGGTTCTGCCCTGAGGGCATATAAGGTTTTTATAGATAGAGTTGTTGTAAAACTTCAAATGGAGCTCATTCAATTTGAAATTGAGAGGGCTAGTGCCCTTTTTAATAGTCGAAAGTGATTGGAGGGTAACTAACCCCCCTCTCACGCCCACCATTCCTCCAAACTCACATCCAATCAACATTTTCAGATAGCCATTTTGTTCAAACGTAGTAGAAAGTTCTGGAAATTAGGTCTTTGAGAATGACACCCCTCCCCCCAGCACTCAGGGCAAGGGTTGTAAGTTATTCCCTGGGGGTTTTTATTAAAACTTCAAAAAGGGCTCATTTGATTGTGAAATTGAAAGGGCTAGTACCATTTTTAATAGTTGAAAGTGATTTGAGAGCGACTACCACCTCTCTCTCGCCCAACATTTCCCCAAACACATCCAATCAAAATTTGAGATAGCCATTTTTGTTTAACGTAGTCGAAAGTTCTGGAAATTCGGTGTTAGAGGATGACAACCACCCTAACAGACCTTAGGGTAAGGGTTGTAATTTATGCCCTGTGGGCATATAAGGTGTTCATAGTAAGCTTTGTCGTTTTCCAAAAAGGCTCATTTCGATTGGAAATCGAAGGCCTAGTGCCTTTTTTAAAAGTCGAAAGTGATTGGAAGGCTTGACATTTTTATAGTAAAGATCGATGTGGGTATAATGTATTATTTTTTTGTTGGTTTGTTGTTGTTTAGACCAGGGCACTTCGTATCGAAGGAGTTGTCGTGGGAACTTCGAAAAGGGATCATTCGATTGAAAATAGAAAGGGCTGATGCCCTTTTTAATAGTCGAAAGTGATTGGAGGGCAACTAATCCTCCTTCCACTCCCACCCTCCCCCGCCCTCCCCTCCCATTTTGTTTAAAAACTAAATGTTGCCTTTAGATAAAATCAAAATGCACTGTGATAATGCCAATTCCCAATTAGGCATCTCAGCAGTATCCCAAGAACGACTGAGGGTATTATATTCAAACTTTCGGGGCTACTTCTGCTCTTAAAATTTAACCAAATCAAAATAGCGTAAGTGTATCCAAGCTATCAAAGAAAGTAAACAGATTTTTTTTTGCAAATGGTATCAAGTTTTCCATTTCAGGTCAACTAGAGGAGGTATGAAATAAAATAGTGCTATTTGTGTCCAGATTTTTAAAAAGTGGGTAGGTTGTTAAAAATTGCTGAAAAATTTTTCTCCAGCATACAAATAGCAGGCCAAACTATAGAGTCTTAAAAAACGAAAAGATTTAAAGTATATTTTCTTTTTCCCGAAAAGACTATGTCAATATACGAGCAGAAATAAAAGAATTACGAATTTAAATTTAACGAATTAAACGAATCTCGTAAAACGAACAGAAATTAATTAAAAAAAACTTTTTCCACCAAATAAGTTTTTCAAAAAAAGTAAAGAACTCCATTAAATAAAAAATGAGCAAAAATAAAATCAAAGAATCTACCAAGCGTGAAACTACCACAAATCAGCATCGATAAATAAATGAAACACCAAAACGAACAGAAATTACAATAAATAACCGAGTCAAACTCAAAACGAGCAGAAATTAACATAAGTTGGGCGCAAAGCCCCTATGCCTTCCCAAGGCCAGAACAAAATTTTCATTTTACTGAAAAAATAAAAATGAATGTGCATTGTCAGTTTAATATACATATACTGATATTTAGTAATCAAAATGTTAATATTATTTGATTTATTAAAGTTATAAAAGTAAAAACATTTATATTTTTTCAGTAAAGTGCAAATTTTGTTCTGGCCTTGGGAAGGCATAGGGTTTTATTTGAGGGGTATTATTGGAAAAATTTTCACACAAATTGGCTTGGAAATAATTAATCTTAAAGGTAACAAAAGCTGCAAGGTAACAAAAAAAAAAATTTAATTGACAGTAAGAATTGTCATTTTCCCGCGCATTTTTCTTCTTTCTTACTTTTGTTGAAGATGACTTCCACACATCAGGATAGAGTGGGGGGGGGGGGGGAAGCATGGTCTGGAGGGGAAAATTTTCCCCTCTCAAATCAACTATATGCTCTGCTTAAATACTAATGACTTTGAGCTGACTGCGTAATTTCATGCTGAAATTTTTTTTTTTTCCAAATGTCTCGAATAACTAGCATGTATTATAAATATAAAAGTATATTTTTGGAATAGGAAAATGGAAGAAAAATAACCATAAAGAAAAAAAATGAAAGCAATATTTATATGCGCAGACAATTTTTCGCCCCTATATTAGAAAAACTGCTCTTTTTTGTGGAAAAAATACTCCAAGATTACTAAGTTTCTCAAAAGTGTTTTACCGCCACAGAAAAGCACTACCATGGCAAGTGTAGTTTTTTTATCGAAAACAGCTGTTTAAACAGCTGTTTTTTGATCAAAAAAAAAACAGCTGTTTTCTGTTTTTAACCAAAAAACAGATCAGAAACAGAAACAGGTATTCTGTTTTTTGTTGACCTGTTCTGTTTTATTCAAGCCCTGTCTATTTTTTTTCTGTTTCTTCAGAAAAACAGAAAAACAGTGCCCCGATTAACAGAACAGTTAATCGGGAAATTTTAATAAATCGATCTCTTCAAATCAAATTCAAATTAATTTATTTAACATACAAAAAGGAAGAAAAAAAAAAAAGATACAAACAAATTTACAGCGGCCATCTACAAAAAAACCCGAAGGTTTGTTTACGATGGCTGCAAATCCCATATTATAAAGCTCTACATCCACATAAAAACTATCTCTTTACGGGGAAAAATAAAGAACATCTCCTACTCTAAAAGGATTACACTCTAGAAATCGCAAGTGAGAAATATCCCATATCATCCTTAAAACATCCACTCAAAAAAAAAAAAAAAAAAAAAAAAAAAAAAAAAAGAGATACTTCTAAATAAATCAACTATGACAAAATCAATAAGTATCAGCTAGGCTATAGAGCCGACTCCGTGCGCTTTGGCTGGGTAATTTTCGCGAAAATGGCGACCTTTGTCTGTCGAAACAATTTTAATACTAAACATTAATCAAATTCAAATTTCTAATCATTCAGATCTCTATATGCAGTGATGTAGTTTTTGGTAGAAGCGGCTGATAAACTTAAAGAAAAAAGCAAAAAATCGACGAAAATAAGCCAAAAGCACATGGGGACCAAAGAACTTAAGAAGGTGTGGCCACCCTTTGGTTCCCTTTGGGAATCAAAACAAATCGTTAATCTGTGAACGCCTACGGACAAAAAGCATTGTCAAATTTAAATGATAAGATTTGCTTATTTCTTTCACAATTCTAAGTGACAACACTGATAAAATGTGATACTACCCAAAAAACTTCGTAATTTTGAAACAGCAAAAAGAAAAATCTTAGAAAACCCCGATTTTCAGACCGTATCCATGGAGGGGGGTTATGGGTTTGACCCCCCCCCCCCCGCGAAATGTTAGTCTGAATCGTAAAAGCGTAATAAAATGCATAATATAACATTTTTGATGTGTTTCTAAAGTTTTTGTAAAAAAAAGCCGAATTCTCCTTCCGGATGGAAACTTTTTGTAAAAAGCTTCGATAAACTTAAAGAGAAAAGCGAAAAATCAGCGAAATATAAGCCAAAAGCACATGAGACCATAGAACTTAAGAATGCGTAGCTACCTTAATTAATTAAAAATTCAGGTTACAAAAAAATCTTATGGATGAAAAACGCTGTCAAATTCAATTAATTAAACTTCAGGTTACAAAAAAAAACTTCATAAAACACAACAGATATATTGTGTTTGACACACAATTCTTGCTATATTTACCAAGGTGGTACAGAAATCACAAGATTATTTCTCATTTGGACTTATCGACCCTCTAGTGCTGCTTGACAACATCGCTAAGGACCTTAGGACCCCAATACTCCAAGGAAGATATGTGCCAGTGACCCCCTCACTTATTTTTTTTCCAGATTAGAGATTCTATGGATATTGTTAAGTTATTTATGTTGTGTTTTCCTTTTTATTTGCTTGTGGATTATGTTATTTTGTTTTTTACTCCGCGTTTATTTTGTATCATTGCGGGTTATAAATAAAACTTACTTTCTTAAATGTATTTTTTTATTTTTACGATTCAGTCTCTTTTTTTTTTTTTGGGGGGGGGGGGCTTAAAATGGGTACCCCCCCCCCCCCCCCACCCGTCCTAGATACTAACATGGTCTAGAGAAGGGGGCAAAAATTCTCTTATTTTGATGTCTTTGGTACCCTAACCTTTTGAAACTGCGGTATGGCATTTCACTATCAGTCGTTCAATGATTCGTTTTTTTTTGATAAATCATTATTATTAATTCCAGCTATCAAGTCCACTAGTAGATTTAATCACTATGTTTCCTACAATAAATTCGGACATTTAGTCCTATATATTATTCCTCCTGTTTCTAACAAGCAAAATCTGATAGGCCTTTTTTCTTACGTATTTGTGAATTATTTAAAAAGCAGGTAAAAATGTAAGGATAAAAATAAGGCTAAAACGTAGACTAAAGAATTTATCCTAAATGATGACACAAAAACAAAGCCTCGATGACAGATATCGAATCGAGGATATTTGTGAATTTATGCTGATTTTCTTCTTTTTTTTTGAGGGGCGGGGGGGGGGGGTATTCTCTGCTTGAGATTTTGCTCTTCTTTTAATCCAGCTGTCTTATATTTTTTTTTCTTTGTTGAACTATGTTATAGCCTTTTTTTCTTATGACTAAAATGAAATGAAAATATCAAAAAAAAACGGGTTAAAACTTTTAAAATACAGTGAACTTTGCAAGAAAAAAAACCCAAAAACTTTTTTTTTTATAGAAAATAATAATATTATAAGTCTTAATCTTATCTATCTTACCTCTATTTAACAATAATTACAATGATTACTGGCCATTAAAATTAACTTTATAATATTAACAATTGCTAATAATAATTAGTGATCATAACGATCGACGAGCAGATTGAGGTCTGTTTTTCGCACTTTTTATTTTTCTTGTATTATTAGCTTGGCTGCGGGAATCCTCTTTTTTAGTTTCATTTTACCAGTATTTATTATCATTAAATAAGTAAACAAAATTTAAAATTTTAGTTTACATTAAAAACAAAGATTAATTTAGTTTTAATTTTTAAACTTAATTTCAATTTAAACTGACTTATCTTAGTTTAATTTTAAAACTTATTGCGTAAAATAAAAAAAAAAAAAAAAAAAAAACAAGAACACATAATTAATATCCTGAGCTACTGTAGTTTAATTTACAAGATCTATCAATGAGACAAAGTGTGTTTAGAATTGAAAGGCAACCAAAGGCAAAGGAGGCTAAGGAGGCAAGCACGCCACCAGAAAAAATTTTCCCAGAGGAGTGGGAAAGAACTAAAAGGAACTTTGTTGCAGTTAGGATTTGAATAGGAGTGATCATATTGTACACTTTTGACATCTCTTCTTCTTCCCGGGACGGGGGGGGGGTCTCCTCCCTTGTTCCTCCCTAGCAGCGTCAATAGAATGAGACGTAAGGGGCTCAGGGGAACCATACACATCAAAAACGTAACATCAAAGAAGGCAAATCAGCAGCATGTGAAAAATTATAAATATACAAAAGATCAACTCAAAACCATGAATCTTTCTTTAAATATTTAGGAAAGAGTATTTTAAACATAAATACCTGGTCCCCGCTAGCAAATTAATACGTTTTTTTTTTTAATACAGCATAACTTTTACAGTATTTTTTTGTACCCTTTCCTCAGCCCCTGATAAATATTTTCACATTCAGCCCCCCGAATAAATAATCAAACAGACGCTCTTGGTTTTTTGAACATTCTTCTTTTTTTTTTTCTTTTTTTTTTTTTTTTTTTTTTTTGATTGGACATTTACTCAGCGTTATGGCAAATTTATGCATAATAATTCATACAAACACGATACGAAAATTATGTTAGGATCGATAATTTACCCTTTTGTGGTATCTTTTCTAATATCCCTAAAAATTTTTCAATCAGTCTTTTCAGGAATCGGCGTTCAAAATCTAGCTTTTCTTTTTCTTCTGGTGGGACCTTTTGAATCCTTCTTTAAAAAGGCTTTCCAGTATTTCTTCCAGCGAGGGTTGTTTTCAAGCTCTTGTTCCCGTCTTCCCTGCAATTCAAGTTGTGAAACAGAAAATAAATAACAGTCAAATACACAAAAATCTCGGTCACCACCCATAATGGGCAGCTTAGCAGAAATAAGTAGCCTTTTCACAGTGTTTTTACGATTTTAATAGGCAGAATTTGATAAAAAAAAAAAAAAAAAAAGTTCTGTGACTGGGATTTTAATCGCGCAAATCTTTTAACTAGGCAGTCGAGAGACATGAAAAAGGATGCTTGGTGCAGCATTCCTTTTCTGAACTAAACAATTTAATGACAAAATTCTTACTTCACTACATTCAGGAAATGTCTATTTATCCTATTTTATAAGTCGTTTCCCCCCCCCAGGGTTAACCGCGTCTCAGACCCCACTCCTCTGTCTGTTTTAGTCCTAGCCTATAAAAGTTAGCTGATTTTAATGGTTTTTTTTTTTCGAATTCGCATTATTTCACGTTATAAGCAAACTGTTGATGAGAAATAGAAACTGAAAAGAATGTACACTGTCAAGATCAAATAATTTTTGTATATAGCCTAGGGCTTTGTCCAGACATTAGGAGGGGGGGGGGACTTCTAGGACGTCGTTTAAACTAAAAGCAAACCTGAATTTTCGATAAATAAATAATTTTAACGTAAAGTAATAATTTCATTAATAAAAATGTTTAGTACGGAAAAAGGAAGGCTTCACCGACGTTACTAAGAACTTGACGTCTTAGAAAACTAAATTCAGGGACGTAGACAGGATATTTTTGAAGGTGGATTTTAATTATGAAAGGATGTTTATTATGACAACTAAACTAATATTATGAAAAAAAATTAAAATTATTACTATTAAATCAATAGTTATCCAAATATTAACACTAAAAATAATGAACACAATATCAATATATTCTGTAAGCTGTTAAAAGACAAATCTAAGTGAAAGTGATAATAACATCTCATTAAATTAATCACAGGATTATTACTATTATTTTCATATTAGTATCATCAATGTAACAATTAAATTAGAATTATTATTATTATTATAATTCTTTTGTGCCCATGGACACCAAAAATATTAATTATAACCAATAAGAAACTAAATGTTTGGGGATAGAAATAATTAATAGTATCAAGATATCTTTGTAACCTCTGGATGACACCCATCCAAAGTTGAAAGTGATAATTATCTCTTATCGAATTAATAATCTGATCATTACAATTAGCTTCATATATTCAAATCTATCACTACACAATTAAATTATAATCGTTTACTATTAGATTAATAATTAATTAAATGTTAGGGAATATAAATAATAAAATATAATAATTTTATAAATATAATTTATATTTATAATTTATTCTATTAAATACATTTTATATAAATCAATATATTATTAATTTATATATAACTAATATAATATAAATTATTCTTCTTGTAGACAAATCCAAGTTGAAAGTGATAATAACCTTTTATTAAGCTAATCTCCTGATTATTACTGTTAGTTTTCATATTACTATCACTAATTAAATTACAATTGTTACTATTAGATCAATAATAATTAAATGTTAGAGAATTAAAATAACAAATATAAATTATTCTATAAATATAATTCATATTTATAATTTATATAATTTATTCTATTAATATATTTATATAACTTAATATATTATTAATTTATATATAACTAATATAATACAAATTACTCCTCTTGTAGACAAATCCAGGTTGAAAGTGATAATAATCTTTTATTAAGCTAATCCCCTGATTATTACTATTAGCTTTATATTATTAACGTTAAAACAATTAAATCAGGTTTGTTACTATTAAATCAATAATTAATTGAATGCTAGAGAGTAGAATTAATTAATAATATCAAGATATTTTATACCTCTCAAAGACAAATCCATGTTGGAAGTGATACTATTCTCTTATTAAATTAATCACCTGATTATACTGTCAAATAAATCATTAATTAAATATTAAGTAATATAAAATATTCATTGCATCATCTGCAATACCGAGCTAGTTTGTATCTCTTAAAGACAAATACAATTATTACTTGGAAGTAATAATAATCTCTGATTAGATTAATCACCTGATTATTAGCCTAAAATAATGGTGGCCAGAAAGCATATTCTGTTTTTGGTCATTGACTTTCTACGAAGCTGCTAACCAGTGCGTATATTGTTATTATCCGGGGGCAACCTGGATTTCAAATGGGCTGAGTGATATACAGCTCTGCCAGGATCCTATCCAGGATTTTTTTTTGAGGGGGGGAGCGGTACAAAATTATTTTTCGGGGGGAGGGGGGTTCTAAAACCGAGGGGGGTAAAAACTTAAAAAAAAAAAATCAAAATTTTATTATATAACATAAATTCAGTAACAAACATTTATTTAGTAAAAAAAAAATAAAATAGTAAGTTTTGTGACGTTCTTTATATATAAATACCTAAAAATTCGTTATAAATAAAAAAATTTAGACGTTCTTCGAAAAACATTTCAGTTTGGGGGCGGATCAAACCCCTTACCCCCCTCCCACCTTGGATACAGAATGAGCGCAGCACAGCACAGGGTACGATGCTAGCAGCCCCTCTTGTTCTTAGAAGTAATATCCATGATCTCCTATAATTTGAAGGGAAATTTAAATACGTAGATGATTCCTCCTATGAATTTCAGAGGAGTCCTGCTGACTCCTCAGAAAACATATCACGAAGGTACATACCCAAATTCAGTATTGAAAGCAGGCAAACCTTTCTTCAAACAATGTTGCAGTAACTCCGTGATCGACTCAGCAATGATGCACTCTGCAAAATTTGCCATCAACTTTGCTACTATAATCAAACAAAGAAGACTCCGATGGTTTTTCGGCCATGCACTT